>PVKM010028817.1:0-18050 GCA_004027735.1 Carollia perspicillata
TATGATGTGTTATAGAAATCCCAAACTTCCCAACAGTTTCCTAGAATCTACATGGAACACATTAAGTGCCTGCATGAAAACAGTAAACTGTAATGTTTTCCACAGAAAGCTTCACACATTGTTTCTTCATCACCAATCACCAACCTCGGTACTTTGTGTTCCACAAGCCTGTGATGGTTTTCTTAGAATGTTGGAGACACAAACTCCTTGGCTGATGATTCTGAAGTCCTACCATTCCGTTTGGAATATCACTCGAGTTTTCCATACAGATGTTTAAAAATGTCACATTACTTTTTTTTAGTGTAAACATAAGATTTTTCTGAAATAACTGAGAAAAACCTTATGTTGAGTGATACAAATATTCGGTGAATATTTGGACATTAAGATGAAAACTGGGTGGGAGAACATTCTGTGACATGTGCCTTCATTTCTAATGTTCTCTCTCTCTCTCTTTCTCTCTCTCCTCTCTCTCTCTCTCTCTCTCTCTCTCTCTCTCCCCAAAACACTGAGATTGCTTCACTTGCAAACAGGTTCCTGACTGGACAGGGAGATGAGGCAGAGAAAGGCACGAGGAGGGGTGGAAAGTGTACTATCTACAGAAAGGGTTGGTTGGGTGCATGGGTGGTGTCTTCTCCCAGCATAAATCTACAGGCAGGGGCTGAGCTGCATTCACCCAGGCACAAGAGAAGTTGAGGTCAATATCTTGTGGCAGTGCTCCCTGTGTGTGGGGAGTGGGCTGCTGGGAGTCTGTTTCTGCCTGCTCCAGCCTCTCCCACCCCTGCCACAGTCACTTGCTCTTCAGGCTTCAGCCCAGAGTGGGGGTATAAGTGGGGAGCAGGGCCAGCTAGGACAGCTAAGAGAAGGAGGGAAGTAATCACTTCTTGGAGTCTGCTGTTGGATGCTAGAGGAGCCTGCTCAGTGCACACATCCTTTGCCTCTGGCTGGCCCTGTCCATCCCCCCACCCTACCTGCCCCATCCCAGAGGCAGACTGTGACACCCAGAAATCAGATACAGCAGCTGGGCTTCAAGTTTTTTGGGGGAGAGAAGACAGGCAAGAGGTGCTACTTGACTCCTCTTGTTCCTAACCCCAGCTGAGTATGCAGAGCTTAGTGGGAGGGTGGCAGTCAGAGGGACAGAGAGGTCAGATCAAGGGAAATATCACAGTGAAAGATGGGTGAAAGGTGAGGACGTGCACACACACTTGGACGAGGCCCGGGGTGCTGTCTGGTTCTTATGGCACTGCACCTGGTTAGGTTTCTGTTCATAGGTAGAGGCTGGCACACTGATGTCCACCATGTTGTTCCCAGGAGATTTGTCATGGGCTTCACGGTCTACAATCTGCTTCTGTGACACCGATGTGGTAGCTCTCTGTGAGAATATTCCTGAAAGCTTCCTCTACAGTGGTAGAGTCCAAGGCTGAGTTCTGAATGAAGGGAAGACATTCTCTGCTAAAGAACAGGCCTCATTAGTGGGCATGGCCCACAGATAGCACAGGTCTCTCTTGTTGCCCACAAGCATGATGTTGAAGTTTGCAGTGCACAGCCTTTGCCACCATTTGTCAAGCTCAGTTCCTCAGGCTCAGAGGTAGGACAACCTCCACCCCATCCACGGTGTCTAAGGTTATACAGACCTCAAAATAACAGTGAGTAGGTATCTGTTGAGCGTGAACTAGACAGGTTCACACAATGGGCTTTTGAAGACTTTTGAAAGCAGGCCACAGATAGGATGCCACAATTTTTAGGTTCACCCCCTGTGTCCCACTCCTCTTGTGACACAGGCCTCTCTGTTTGGGGGTACAGAAAGGGACCATTAGTACAAGGCATTAGTGACCCATAGATTTAAGAAGCCTCAGCTGTGGGCACAGGAGCCTCAATCACAACATTCTTCTCCCCAGGAACCCCCTTCCCACATGCTCTCCACATCTGCACACCCTGCCTATAGTTCAAGACCCCTGCCTGTCCCCAAGATCCACCTTCCTGGGAATAATTACCTGACCCCATCAGCTCAGCAGTGCCAGACATTAGTCTGAGGTTTCTACACACAATGTCCCATTGTGTCCCTACAGCCATCTATAGACAGATACCATTGTCCCCACAAGGGGACACTAAGGATATGAGAGGTTAAATTTGTCCTCATGTCATACAAGGGACAGAGATAGGAAGGAAGCCCAGGTCTACGTGAATCCAAAGCCTGTGTTTGTAAGCACTTTCTATGTGATGCCACCTCCCAGACAGCACCCCTTTTTCTGACCCAAGTGGTCCAGACTTGGTCCCACCCAGATGGGTTCCAGCATCAGCTTGTAGACACATGTGTGTGTGTGGACAATGTCTTCCATCTCTCTCCTCCCAGAGACCTGTGGCATATGATGAGGTGCATGTCGTGACTAAACATTCGTTCCTTCATTGTGTTCGTATTCAGACAACAAGGAAAAGGAGTTAAAATGTGCTCAATACCGGACACCGTACCTTCCATACATTATTTTACCCAGCCCTATTCTAATTGGCATTATTAGAATGATTCTTGACAGGTACTGTCATCTTTGGTACACATAGTTTCTTTGTTTCTGAGGCTGGTTACAATGGAGTGACTCATCCACTGCCTTTTAGCATGTGAGCGGTGGAACCTGGGTTGTCTACACACCCCATTTCCCAGTGGAACTCCATTCTTGCCACACATAATTGGCTTTCTGATTTCACGGTCAAATGTGGTTTCAAATAGCAGCTTTTTGTGTCATGCACCATCTCTTTTTTGTTTTGAGTGTGTGTTTTGAGTAATTATAAGTCACTAAGTAGATCTGGAAGAGATGATGCACAGGAACAGTCTTGGCCTCCCATCAATGAACACAGAGCATTGGGGGAGTGGGAAGGGAAAGGTGGGGCCCCACAGACAGAAAACTGGGCTCAGAAGGAATATAGGCAGAGGCGCTGGATCGCACAGGTACCTTCATGAAAAGACTCACCCTGAGTGACCGTCGCTGAGTCAGTGTTGTCTCTCCCAAGATGAAGCTGCTGTTGCTGTGTCTGGGGCTGACCCTGGCCTATGCCCATCATGAAGAGAACCATGACATCGTGACAAGCAACTTCAACATGTTAAAGGTAGAGTCAGGAAACTGTAGGGGGTTTAGGCTTTTGGGGCATTTTGGGGGATTCTGAAGAGTGGTGGCCCTCCTAGAGGGCAAGACGTTTTCATGATAGACAAAGAGGGTGATTTCTTACCTTGGATCAAGAGCAGTTGTAGCATGTGGAAAGATGACAACCCCTGGGGACCTCTGTTCTCACTGCAGGGACAGTGGAGAGAGCACTATGTGGGGTGCCAGTCGACCTGAGTTCTGATTCCATCTTTACATCACCACTGTGAGGCTTCATCAGGGGCCAGAACGCAAGGAGACAGTGTTCATGCAGTGTTCCATCTCTTCTTTTCTTTCCCCAACATTTTCCTGATTATTTTCAGATTTCTGGGGAGTGGTATTCCATTTTCTACGCCTCAGATGTGAAGGAAAAGGTAGAAGAAAAAGGTAGCTTAAGAATGTTTGTGGAATCCATCCAGGCCTTGGATAACTCTTCTCTGTTACTTAAATATCATAAAAAGTAAGTATGGCATTTTTACTTGTGGAAAGAAGCTGAGTGTGGTCTTGGAGCTTTACACACACACACAACACACCAACACAATCATGCTCATTCCTGTGTGCACTTACACTGTGGGCCTGTGTCCAAATCAGCAGCTGTTATCAGGCACTGATCCTCCACTTGATCAACCTGAAGCTTCTCTAGATTCAGGGGCCAGAATTGCTGACAGAAATAGGTTTTAATGTGAATAAAGGAGGTAGGGGCAGAGGGGTCCGAGTCATAAACACTGTGACAATGTAGTTTAGGTAAGAGGGTAGGATGGGGATCAAGAGCCTGGCTCTCTTGTGAAACTATCTCTTACTAGTTCTGTGACCTAGAAATTTTCACTCTTTCCATGCCAATTATTCCTTGGGTAAAAGAAGATGGTCATAATTCTCTCCTATGAGTTTTTTCTTTTTGTGTGAGGGGTGAATGAGGCAATGTTTGTACATCATTTATCTGAGATGCTGGAACATCTGAACCCTCAGCCAAGTATCTAGACAGGTAGCTGGAGCAGTAGTGACAGTGGGAAGTGGTGGTAGAGGAATAGTGATATCAGTAGTTGACTCATTCTTACACTAGCAAATAAAGTAAAACAAGAAAATACAGCTGTTTCCAAAGTTTTACCAAAGGTTTTCAATAGTTCATTGAAATGGGACACTGAGGTTACAGGTGGAGTGGGAGGCAGCCAGCCCCTCAGTATCTCACAGGCACCACTTGGCTCATTCTGTTTCACAGGATCAACGGAGAGTGTACTGAACTTACTTTCATTAGTGACGAAACAGAAGTGAAAGGTGTATATAGTGTTACCTGTAAGTATATATTTAAAATAGTCTTTGTAAATTCTCCTTCCAACTGCAAAAAATTTACTAAATCCCAAAGACTTTAGGGTTGAGATCCATTTCTGATTCATGGTATTTAGGATCTACACACGAGGCATGTAATAGCCAATATTCTATAATATTTGGGGGAACCTTGTTTGTAAAAGCCAAGGGCTAACACATAAGACCATAGGAATAAGATGACTGTGTGGTCATGTGTACTACCGCCAACAAATGAAAAGTGGCCCACAAAAAATTAAATTGTTGGAGAGCTTCTGATTCCAGCCCATTGTGGCAGCTTCTGGTGGCCATTGCCACAGCACCTTGGCCCAACAGGGAGCCTGTATGTAATACCAGCGGGGCTCCTTGACAGGACAGAGACACTCAGATGGCAGACATGGCCAAGGGAGGTTGTTGAGCCTCAGGGGAAGGAATAGAAGGCCACTTGCAGCTGTGGCTGAATTTCCTACCACTAGGAATCCAGGTACCATGGGTTGTCATTTCCACACTTGGAAGTCACCAGATAAAGCCCAGGGAGCAAATGGAAGGCTTAGATATCACCTTTACCTATTCCAGGATATGCACTTCACTTTGTTTAGTAAAAGAGAATAGGTAAGGAGTTTCACTTGCTTCCCATGGACCTAAGAAGTTCTGACCTGTGTTCTGTTTTCTCCACAGATGATGGATACAATACATTTCACATAGTTGAAGCAGTCGACAATGACTATCTTATTTTCTATGTCTTGAATTCCAATGAAGAGAAAAAAACCCAAGTGATGGGGCTGAAAGGTAGAGTATTTCATGCTGATATTTACCTTAGAATGGGGTGCAGATAAAAGATTCCACCAATCTTCTCTTGGGCCACCTGTCTTCCCATGAAGAGAGGTGCTGACCGTGGGTAACCCCGAGGCTTGGTGATGATGGGAGGGTGATGAAATCTTCACCATGCAGAAGGAATCCTAAAAATGTCAAAGTCAAGACAGACAACAGCCACTCCCTCACTTCTGCCTAAGTACCACTCAGTGCCATCCATCCCCATCATCTGTCCCCGCTATCCCAAGTCACAGCCAATTTGTCACTCTTCCCACAGCCAAAAACCCAGATGTGAGTGCACAACTCAAGGAAAGGTTTGAGGAACTTTACCAGAAGTATGGAATCCCAAAGGAAAATGTGCTGGATGTGACCAATGCTGGTAAGTGTAGCTCCCACTTCCTAAGACCCCATGTTACAGATTGGAGAAAATCCAGAGCAGGTAACACCTCTAATGGGTCCCCTCTGTCCTACCCTAGAAACTCATTCATTTCTCTCTGGGCAATAAGGGGCTCCTGGCTGACTGTGCTCTGTTCTGCCTCTGCAGATCGCTGTCTCCAGGCCCGAGGGAGCCACAGAGCCCAGGCCTCCAGGTGGGTGCTGTCTGATGTGGTGGGGGTGACCCAGAGGTCACTGCCCTCCAAAACCAGCAGGGCTTGGTGTCCAATGCTCTCAATACAGACATTTGGTGAGGAACTTTGTTGGGTGAGCTTAAATTTGGAGTTGGGAGTTCTGGTTCAGGAGACGCCCCTTCATGACCTTTAGAGCAAATGACCTCAGGATTGAAAGAAAGAAACAACAGTGTGAAGCTCACAGGGTCACTGTGTGGATGTCCTGCTGCTGGAAAGGCCTCAGGAATTGATAATGTCCTAAAATCACTAACACTTAACATGAGAAAAGGGCAAGAGTACCACCAGGGCATGAGTGGGAAAGTCAAATACACTTCTGGGTTTTGTCCATCTTCCAAGGCCAGAATCTTTAGTCTTACCCTCCAGTTTCTGGGAACACTGACTTCCTTTGATCTCTGCACATCCTTAACTTCTGGCCTGGAAGTCGAGCTGCCTGACCTTCCCATTGTCCTACAGCTGGAAAATAGTTCCTGAATTTCCTCTTGTGTTTCCTCCCTCAGCTCTATTATGGGGCTTTAGTCAGCTAACATGTGGGAAAGTCTTAGGAAGTATGGCTTGCATAAAGCCAGCATGTGATAATGGTGACTATGGTTGTTGCCATTCTTTCTTGACTTAACAGAATGTCTGCATGATTTTTAATGCTGAGGATGACAGAAACCAGCCTGGGGTCCTCCAATGAGTCCTCCCTGTTTTTCACAGACTCAGTTTAGGGAAGAGTAAGATGGGAACAGTAACAGAAAAGGAGAAATCATTGCCCAGTGCCCCTTTCCCTCTCTCCTGGCAAGTAGCCTGGGTCAGAGAGCAGGCTATTAGCTACATCTTCACCATTTTTCTCTGTAGTGGAAACTCTGTTTGTACTCAGTTCAATCCAGGGAGTGTTTAATGAGTTTCTGGGTGCTCTCTCTCATGTGCTTGTTTAGTGCCGAGTGAATGCTTCCTTCCATGGTCCCCATGTCATCCTGTGGCACGTTCTGTGACCTGGTTTCCAGCACTGTCATCCAGGAAGGCATTATCTCTGAATCTTCAGCATCTTCTCTACGTGTCTAGAAAAGACTTATCAAGTCACCAAAAATCAAAGTTTTTCTCCAAATTTCTGACTGCATATGCCATACCCGGGAAAAGTCTACCATGAATAACACTTTCTTCTACCTGGTCAATAAATCATGTGTCTTGCAGTTAGTTGTGTGACTGTCTTTGTGTATGTGAGAGACTAAGAGCTGCCAGCAGGCCCATGAGGGGCTCCTTGGCCCTATTCCCATAATGCTCCTCTAGCCTCTCAGAATCTTCCTGGGTTTCAGGATTCCCCCACCTCTGCAGTCATTCTCCACCCCTGTGAGCACTGCCTGCCCTTTGATTGGCCTATTTCTTAGTGACCCGATAAACCCAATTAGGAGCTGCCACACAGTTTGCCCCATCCTGGAATTCTCCTTCTCAGGGCAGCACTGACAGATAGATGCTCTGAGGCTGACTCTATGTGTCAGGTGTCAGGGCCCAGCCTCCTGTTGTGGCTCCTCTGCACACCCTTGCTGGGAGGGAGTGGGTGTCAGAAATCATCCCTCACCACTGCTAGTATCTACTGTGCACATCTTTCCTGAGCTGCTGGTGTCCCTAAATATATTAAGAATATAAAGTTCAATTCAAATTGGGGTGAAGGACCCTTCCCATTGTGTACAGGTGCCCTGTTCATGTGACTTTACCCTTGCCGGGCTAGGCGACCTTGAGTGTTCTCTCTGACATCAAACACACAAAACTTGAAAAACATTGTTTTCTCCTGGTTATGTAACATTTAGTATTAAAGCAATAAATGGTGATTTATTTCCCTTGGGAAGAACATTCATCCCCTCACAGCCCAAGGGTCATTTGTACCAGATTTCTCCATGTCCATGCCACTGATGGTTAATTTCCTAACAGATTTCATTATCAGCAACATAAATATGAATTTCCCTGAACAAGTTAACAGAATGTACTGTATCTATATTAGCATAGTGTGATCTCAGAAACTGCTTGTTGAAGAACAGACATGTGCAGGATGACACCATTCACGTAAATTGTAAATAATACAGAGAACAACGGGAAATATCATTTATGGATTCCTGTGTGTGTGATCATGCAGTTCTCAGAATGTCCACAAAAATACCTGGGACCTTGATGCACTGTGAACTCTGAGTTAGCAGGTCTTGATGGCGCCCGAGACCCTGCTTGTAACAGGCTCCCAGAGATGCCAGTGATGTGCTACCTTGGGAGGGGGGACTCTGGTGAGAGGAATGTGTCCTTCTCACCTTCTTCCGTGCATCAATGTCTTGGATTGCTTTGCTTTACCTGGGTGGTGGGGCCTCTCAGTTGTATCCTGGGCTCCCATAAACTGTAAGGTATTCTCACCCACAGGTGGTTGTTAAAATAGGTGTTTCCCTGGAGACATTAGGGTTGGCACCTCCTATTCTACACTCTTGTTCCTGTCAACCCAGATCGGTAATTATTTCATCTAAAGACAAACGTGGAGAAAGACATTTATTTTCAAACCTATATTTTGATTTTCTAGGATATCAAAAAAAACAGATATTGAACGAAAGTTATGGCAAAGTCAGCCTTGACTGGGAGTGATGCTACGACTTCCTGGTGCACTGTGCTCAGGGACTGGAGGGCCAAGCTCACAGTCAGTCCCATTGGGTCTTTTCTACCATGACATTTAAATACTAAGTCTTTTCTCCTTTTTTAGTTCTGCATCACCCTACTATCACCTCGCTCTCCATCAACACCTTCTCAGGATTGGAAATAAATTGAGTTGGTTAAGGAAAGAGAAACAAACTTGTTGCAAAGAGCACCCCAGGGTAAATCCCAAAAGCAGGCCAGCATGAATAGGATTACTCACTATGTCACACATGCTGAGTTCCATCCAAGAGTTCATTCTGCCTGGGCATCAGAAATACAGTGAAGAAGCTCTGGTCTTGGCCTCCAGCTATAGAGAGACAGGTCTTGCATTGCATTAGTTTTTTGATTGCACTAGAACCAGTCACCAGAAACTTAGAGGCCAAACAACTAGTTTATTGTCCTGCAGTCTGGAGGTGAGAAGTCTGACATGTGGCTCCCTGGACCAAAACCAATGAGCCCCATGTCTGTCAGCACACTCAGATCATCTTCTGTGTCCTTTCTCAGAGTTTTAAGATTTTCTCCTTGGTAGTTTTCTTGGTTGTTAACTCCTACGTACTTTCACCAGTTTGTTTGTTTCACGGTGTAGAATATTTCTGTTTAGAATTAGCCAGCTGGACTCAGTTGAGAGGACCCCAATTCTGTTGGCTACTTCCAAATGATCATATGAGGAAGGCAGGTGAATATATGCCTTCTTCTCTCCATCAGGCCTGAGCAGAGTGTGGGCCTCGGCCACGTCCATGTCGTAGAGCTTCCTCACAGCCTGTTTGGCCTGGTGCTTGTTGGCCTTGACACCCACAGTGAACACAGTGTGCTGTTGTTGTCTTCCATCTTCTTCATGGCTCCCTCAGTGGACAGGGGGACACAATGATGGCAGAGTGGTCAGGCCTGTGTCTCCAGGAGGTGGATACTTTGGCTGCCTCCAGAGTCACAGTGTCTTTGACCATCAGAAGGTGGTTGACGTGCAGACCTTGTTTTTTCGTGTGTCATGGACGACTTTGAGCACCACTTTCTGTGCCTTCACAGCCTTTCCTTTCGATTCAGGAGTGGTAGGGCCTTCCTTCCTTGCTCTGGGCAGCGTCCTCATGAAACAGCCGTTTGTTTTTTTAACCACAAACTGCTATGGTTACTTTTTTCTGGTATAGAGAAATGATATTGATTTTTGGAAGTTGATATCTCTATCCACCTTGATGAGTTTTTATAAGTGTAATGAAATCGGTTCCAGTACTTTGTGCTTTCTATTGTTTTTATAGGTATATAGTCATATTATTGCAAATAGTGTCAAAGTATCTCTTGCAATACGTATGCCCCTCTCTTTTTTCTCCTCTCCTTGTAGCTTCAGCCAGAACCTCCATGGGTACTTAGATATTGAAACCATGTTTTCTACACCAGTTGGTATAGAACTATGGACCATCGGCCAAATCTAGCCCACTGCCTATTTTTGTATTGCCTGTAAGCCAAGGCTTTTGCTATAAGTACAATATGAGGAACACTATTTTCATCTCCAATAAAGCAAGTTTCAAGAAAAATACCATCCCTCTTACTAATAGATCTGTATTTCCAAAATATTCTACTGAACATTCAATTTTGAATATCATCAAAAAATGTGAACATGTATTTTCTCTATTCTTTTGTTAGTACCTACGTAATATCTTTGATTTTGCCTCTTGTCCTGCAAGACACAAAAGATTTCCCAACCTTCTCTTTAGAGATAGCATTTGCTGGCCCCTTCCCTGTACCATGCACGGTCTTTGCCCCGACCACTCTTTGCTCTGGTGATTTGTGCTGCACTGTCCCCCAAATACACATGATTTTCTAACTGAGCCCCTCAGAGCACCTTCCATAAAATGGGCATTACATTTTTTCTAAATGTGAGATTAAGGGGGTGTTTTTAAATTGTCTGCTTATAGCTCCCCTTGAATGAGGTCAAGCTGAATGGAGGAAGCATAGATAAATATCAAATGAACTTCCAGTGTAAATATCAAACCAGGACACCCTGAGGTCATCTGGCATTTCAAGAGCTACAAGGGAGACTTCAGATCTCCCTTCCCAGCTCTGGATATGCTGCCAGCTAAGTCTCTGGTCCCAGGACACACTTGAGTTGAAAGTGTCTGCTCCTGGAAGCAGACCAATCAACTTTCCTGAGCTTTTCTGAAACACTGTTCTGCTGCTCACAAACCCTTTATGAAGGCTCTGACTGGCTCCTAGAAGAATAGATGGTTGCTGGCTGACCCCTTGGTAAAGAAAGACAGAGGACGAGCATGCCAGCCAGTTGAGGAGAGCCTTGCCCTAGGAGAAGACCTGGTCAGCAGCACTGACAGTGAAGGCCCGGCCTCCCGGCTCCCCACAGCCGCCTTCGGTTTCCCACGTGTCTGTTACACCTGTGTCGTTATGCACACGGTGTTCCTTAGACCCCCGTGAGCACTGCCATCTCTGGACTCTGTGTGAAATAGTCAGACCCAGGTATCTGCATGTCCTGCACCTTCGCAACATTCCGGTCCCTGTGTGTCACCTTGAAACAAGAAAAGCTGGAGTTTGCGCTGCCTTTACTACCAGAACCAGTAAGTAGAGACAAGGATTGAATCTTCATGGGTGCTTTTTGCAGATGCCAGTGACCTGAGAAGAGAGCAGTTTCTGTCTTAAAATCTGTCTTAACATTTTATCTCAGGCTGACCTTTTTATAAGGAGAAGAAAGGGCAGGTAAGGGGTTTGAAGAAAAGGCGAATCAGGTAAGAGTTGCAGTCTGGCTGCAGTTTTCCTAGTGCTTCTCTGTCTGTTGGTCAGCAATTCAGATGCCATCTCCTACACTGGCAGACCCCCTAGGGCCGGGAGGTTGAATTGCTTATGGACCTCTGGGAGTCACATAGGTCATGCATTCCAGTTCCTGGAACAGCAGCTTTCCACCTGCATTAATCACTTAAGCCTATCAGCTAAGGCTAAAACCTTTAACACTTGAGTTCCCCTGTCCACCTCACACAGAGGACTCCTCTGAACACCAAGCATTAGGCAGTGGTGTTTCCCCACCTTCTTTGGCCTCTCCCGTTTGTTTGTTTACAGCCTGGACCCACTTCCAAGAACATAAGTGCAATGAAGTCAAGAAGCTGATTTTGTTCCCTCAACAGCCAACACCTGAAATGGTGCTTCACCCCATTGACCCAGGCTCATCACAGGCATTGGCTTCACCAGTGGGCTTCCCTGACCTGCACAGGAAAGCCTTGTGATTTGTTTGACCAGTGGCATGGGAGTGGAAGGTCCCCATGTCGTGGGCACCAGGATTTTTTAAAGCTGTCCAGGTGGTTCAAAAGTGCAGCCAAAGCTGAAACACATCCTTGTAAGGATGGGTTGCGTTGGCTTCGCCACTCCTCTGTAATGTGGGGTCTCCAGAACTAGAGCAGGGAGAGGGGTGCCTGGAGTTGCTGCCTCAAACAGTGCTCTGTACTTGGGGTGGTGCGGGGAGGACTGTGGATTGGTCCAGGGGTTAAAAGGGGTTCCAGAGAATGGCTTAGGCTAAATGCAGGTCAAGTTTTCCTACTTTATTTCCTATTTAAGCTTCAAGTAATTAAGTTCCTGTTTGTCCTATTAATGCTTTAACAAGATCAACCTTCTTTAACTTCCTCTCTGTATGATAACATTGCCCCCTTATTTTGTTTTTTATTTCTCTTTAATCTCTTTGCCTTTTACTAAGTCACCGCAAAGACACTCAGCTGAGCTCGTTAATCTGCGGGAACAGACTGAAAAGAGGAGTAGGGGTCTAGTTCCCCTCCCGCCGAGCTTTCTCTGCACCTTCGGCGGACCGATCTGACCGCATTCCCCCACTTCTTGTTAAATTAGCAGTTCAGCCGGCGTGAATTCTAATGTTATCGCTCTGTTCTCAGCCAAAATCGGTTTCTCTCCTTACTGCACTTGCCTCCTATAACCTGAGAGAATCTAAGACGAGATACAAGGAACTGTATTAAAAAGATACATTTCCCATTCACACGCACAGAGCTACATTACAGTGAACTTCTGAAGGGGAGGAAAAATCGTGTGTGTGTGTGTGTGTGTGTGTGTGTGTGTGTGTGTGTGTGAGAGAGAGAGAGAGAGAGAGTCTCCAGTGTACCATGTATAGTAGGAAGTCATATCGAGAACACCAGAACATAATACATGTTAAAATTTGTAAAATAAAGGCACAGAGCATATACACTGTTATTGGGCAGGACATGCACCAACAGAACAAAGCAAACTGCCTGGTAGGGTTCTGTACCCAGATGATTCTTACACAGTCCCTGCATTAGAAACATTACCTCCACCTTCAAAATACTCCAACCTCCTCAGGCCACTCTCCAGAGGTATTTCACATTAGTTTTATGCTTAAGGTTCTAGCAACGTCCTTAGAAGTCACAGCTTATGAGTATATCTATCTTTAAAATATTTGGAGGAGGTGTTAAGGAAATAGCACAATGAACTATGTGGTCTGTAAGGCTGCTTCTATTTAAGAAGTCACATGATAGTCCTCCCCATCATATTAGGCATATGATTACCTGAGCCCCCTCCTGAAGCCCCACTCCAATGAATGGGAAGGTTTGGGGGGTAAGAAGAGGGAGGTGTCTGCAGAATCCATCAAAGACCAAAAGAATAAAGAGGAAGCAATAGCAGAAGAGGGTGGACACACACTGGGGAGTTAGCAGGGGGCTCTGCAAGGGCTGAGTCAGCGAATCAGAGAAAGCTGGACGTGCTCCCCCTGCAGGGGAAGGAAAGGCGAGAAGAGCTCAGATCCCCAGGGCAGCACCTGGGAGAGGTGCCAGCCCAGGAGGAAGGCAGGCAGGCAAAGGGAATCTCTGCAAGGATGGGTCAGAAAGGCACTTCAGCACCCCTCTGCAGCAAGCCCAGATGGTCCAGCCTGGTGCCAGGGCAGCAGGGGAGAGGCAGCAAGAAGTGGTGAGTTTCTAGACAGCCAGCATGCTTTCATGATGCATGGAGTATGTAGCATGAGAAGAGGGGAAAGAACGACATCTTGGGTTTCTGACCCAAGCAAGAGGAAAAGTGGAGTTGACATTAGTTGAAAGGAGCACTGTAGGAGTTACAGGCTTAGAAGCAAAGGTCAGGAGCTCAGACATAGACAGGTGCAGGCTGAAACATCCTCGCTGCAGAGCTGAGCCACCACCTCTGCCGTCCTGGTCAAGGATCAGACGTGCTCTCTTCTCCAGACAGGGGCATCATCTCTGTGCTCCCAGGCTGTTTGCCAAGCAAACATCTGTGAAGACACAGCCCAGGACATAACGTGTCACAAGACAGGCAGGAATGGTATAGAAGAGGGCCCCCCCACCAGGCAATGCCCACCCCGTCATTTCTATTCTGTCTTGGCTTCTAGAAATCCTTCCTATGAATGTGCCCTTCAGTTGGCCACTATGACTATCATCACCAACAGGAGCTAAGACCAGATCTACTCAGTGTGTACTCTAAGAAGCAGAGTTAGACCAACCTGCAATATTGACCTTGGCTATGTCCCCCAGAGCTCCAGCTGAACAAATCCTACAAAACATAAGTATCTACCTTGGAAAGCCAAGTGGATTTCTTCTAAGTTTCTGTACTAACTCAAAGCTTTAATCTGGGTGGAGCAGGATACAATAGCAATGGCACAGCCCTACCTTGACCCACAAGGGGGAAGTCAAGGGTGATTCTTTCATCCATAACCACCCAAGACCAAGGTGGTGTTTCCTTAAGCACTTCTAGGTCTCTTATGACCACCTGTTAAGGTGCAAGCCACTGTGTTTTAGGAGAAAGCTGAACCATAAGCACTGTAGTCCCAAAGGAGAACACCCTTGAAAAAGCTTACAATTCTAGAGGCCCCAAAAGTGGGGTCGACATCAGTCAGAAAACACAGGTTGCCAGTGGTTCTGACTCAGCCTCCCAGCTGCTGGTAACACTTCAAGTGCCCAGTTTTGTCCACTCGGAGGGTCTGCCTGAGGACAGTCAGTCCATGTAGTCCCCAGCACTAGCTGGGCCACAGCCCTGTGCCTCACAGAGTGAGTCAGAGTCTTCTGGCAGAGGACAGCTGAGTCAACAGTTGGTCAAACTTTTTGCAGCAGTTTGGGAGAAACATACTCTGGGTTTTCCTTCTGTAGGAAGGCTCCAGGATGGTTCTGGAGGACAGAGAGGTCGTTAACGTCCCTCTTCCCCCACACCCAGGTGCTGCTTTGTTGTTCTTTCTTCACCTCCATAAAATCTCATGTCCCATTTCAGTAGAACTTGACCTTTTATCCAATCATCCCTACTCACACCCAGACCTTTCATCCAGAAAGACCAGGTGAGAGACAGGGCATTTTTATGTAACTTAAGAATATAGGTGGGAATCCCCTTTTTCAGTGTATCAGCATAAGCCAATCGGTCACCTGAAGAAGTATCAGCTGGGAGGCAGCCCTGACAGCCTCAGTGGGGGTCGAAGAGGTGACAGAGTCCAACTGCTAGGGAGGGGGAGGGGAAGCACCCTTGTGAGGTGGCCTCCCTCACCATGAAATGAAAGGGTTAACTTTTGGGAGGAGTCACAAGTGTGGCCTGAACCTGTAGCTCTACACCAAAAACATTCTGTTCAGTCAGCAGCTTGATTCCCATGGGTCTCAGAACCAGGCAGTGCCACCGCATCTAACTGAATGGCCCAGACAGTCCACTCAGCAAGCTCGGTTTGTATCAACGGCTTGAGTGCCACCTTTGACCTGGCAGTCTACGCTTTTCCAAGTGGAGGAACAAGCAGTTAGGCCACTGGCAACAGACCTCGAGTCTGAGCTCTGCCCACTGAGTGGGGCACCCATGTCTGCTTCCAGCAGGGCTGCCTCTGAGGCTGTTACAACTAGCCCAATACACTGCCAGGCCTCTTCTTACCCAAACCCTCATCACGCCAGGCCCAGTGGAGGGCATCACAGGGCCAGTAGCTTTGCTCCAGGTTTTTTGGAGGGTGGGTTAGAGATGTAGGTGGGAGGGAGAAAGTTTTCCCACAAAAGCCAAAAATGCCCCTGGGGCCAGGACAGCAGCGTTCTTGAATATATCATGTTAGTCTTGAAGTCCAAAACGGGAATTTGAAAACAAAGTCACAGCCTTTCGTGGGTCAAGCACTCCATTTCACAAGGAGCTCAGCAAGCTAAGAGATGCTTTCCAGAAGGAGTCTACCTGGGAGTCACATCAGAGGGGCCGCACGTCCAAAACCCTCCAGACACCTCCAGGTAGTTCATCTCCCTTCTCCAGATGCTCCAATTGGCACAAATCAGCCAGAGACTTCTCCTGTCTCCGGGGCCCAAGGTGTTGAGGCTCCTATTGGGGGGCAGAGGGTGGGGCAAAGACAGTGTTTTCCTTGACTGCCAGAGAGATCGACTGTCCTGAGTCCACCCATGTAGACCTAAGAGACTTCATCTGGCATCTGCCCCCCTGAGTATTTGCAGGTTCATCAGCCACACTGGCTGGCAGAGGTGTGGGGATGCCATAGTCAGGGTGATGGAGACTGAGGCTTCAGATGTGCCCACCAACAAGACATCTATCCAGTGAAAACTTTGGACATAAGAGGCCCCCTGCCGGAGCCCCCGGCCAAGGGAGGCTGTGATGCTGACTCTTGACCCATCTACCGGTGACAGATGGCAGTGGGGTTTGTCTCATTGACTTTTCTCTGTACGCAGCTCTTCCCTGATTGGGCTGGTCCTTTCTGGGATGGGAAAATGCAAGCATATTCCTGCTATCCTGTCAGGTGTAGATGCAACAAAAGCAATGTATGGAGTCAGCCCAAAGGATGTCATCTACAAGATCACGTTAATTTCTCTCTCTCGCTACCACCTTGAACACCGCCCCCCACCCAGGCACCCTTTTCTGCACAAGACCAAGTAGGATGGTGACTTAGGTGACTATATCTGACAGACCCCTTGTCCTGCCCCTGCCTAAGGTTCCCTAGCATACATGGCTTTTTCCTTAAAGTGGTTGGTGTGCAGGCAGAGGGGAAGGGAGGGGCCTGGGTATGAGAAGGGGGTGAGCGGCTCTGCATCTAAGCAAGGCCCACTTACTTGGTTTCCAGCAGCCCAGCCGCCACTGCAGAGCTGAGGGGACCCTGGGGCAGAACAGCTGTGTTCCTGAATATTGCTTATTGTCTTGGAGTCCAGGTGGACCCACTCCAAAACAGGAATATGAAAAACAGAAAATCCAGATATATAACCAAGTGCACATGGAAATTTCACATAAAGTAAGGCAGCATATCCAGGCAGTGTGGAACAGATAGACTTTTACAGACAAGTAGGGTTATCATAAGAAATGAGGCCCATGGAAAAAAAGGTAGCTCTAGGATAAACTGCAAACAGCTCAGAGAGCTCTATGCAAAGGAAAACAGAGAAGAACTCTAGGAGAATCTGAGTGAATTCTTTTACCTTCTGGCAGCGAGGAAACTGGGAAACTTTCCTAATTATGGTCGAAATACACCCATAAAAAGTACTGATAAAATTGACTACACAAAAGCCAGAAAACTTTTGCATGGCAAAAGATACTGTATAAAAAAAAATCAAGGGGTCAGTGACCAACTGAGAAAAAATCTTAGTAACATATCACAGAGCATTAGTGTCACTAATATTATAAAGGGCTTTGAAATTTTGAGAAGACTATCAATGACATGATAAGGAAAGGAAAAATACACACAGATCACAGAAGAATAAATGCAAATGGCCCTTAAATATGAAGAGATGCTCCACCTCACGCAGAAGAGAAATGCAAATTAAAGTGATGCTGAGATGCAGTTGTTGCTACCCATCACATTGGCAGCAATTCCAAACCTAACGACCTGCTCTGCTGCTGATGCTGGAGGGAAACAGTCTCAGGAGCAGTTGGTGGTCTTAGGGGGCCCTTCCCCTGCACCGCCCATCACAAACATCGGTGAACAAGTGGGTGTTCTTTTTACTTAAAGTTGAAATACTTCGTAAGACTCTGGGCACTGGTAGAAAGGATTTGAGAGTTTTCTTTTCCCATCTCCTTTAAGTCACTGGAGGTAACAGGTCTGTTAAGCCTTTTCAGTTGTTTTTCCTGAATTTTAGTGTCCTAACTTTTTAATTACTTCCCTCTCGCTAAAACCACTGCCTGGTTTATGATGTTTTCCCTCGTGACATACCTCATCCCATTAAGAAAGTCACAGGCCAACCTAAGCGAGTGGGCATCGCCCCACCCCAGTGTCTGGAGGTCACCACCAAAGGAAAAGGCATCAGAAGAGAATCAAGACTTCCACGTGGAGGATATTAGGAAAGGAATCAAACTGGCGGCTAGGACAGTGCTTGGAAAGCAACCTGCGTGAATGACAGGAGAGGAAAATTGCCACGCCAATCACTTCCCAGTCTTCTGCAGCCAGCAAGACCAGAAAAACCGGTTTGGCTAGTTTGAATCTAACAAGAGGAGTGATTTTTTTTTGTTGTTGGGTCTCTTTTTTGTTGTTTTTAAATGCGACTTTTTTAAACAGTCTTTTTGTTATTATTATTTTTAAAATTTTCACTACTTTTTTACTCCAATTGCTTCTCCTCTCTTCCCTTCCTTCTTGATTTTGTAC
>PVKM010028818.1:0-18082 GCA_004027735.1 Carollia perspicillata
AAAAAAAACACTATAAAATCATTTTTGGCTAAGCAAAATTACTCTGTGTAATGGATTGTGAAGTCAATAAAGTATAAACTCAACTACTCAAGCAGCTAATAATAACCAGGGCTTTCTAGTTGGAAAGTGTGGCTGTAAGAACTCCAAGATTATGACTCCATATTGCAGAAGAATTGACTATAAAATATATTCTTAGAATGCAGAATGATATGGGTGCTTTTTCTCTCCCTCTTCACTCAGTCTTTTAGTTGTATTTTTTTTTTGGTGGTTCATTTTTTTTTTCCACTCTGGAGACCAAAAAGGTCCAAAGAAGTTGGACCATAATTCTCCTTGACCTTTGAAGTCTGTAGTAATTTATGGTGCATTTTTTTCTTAATTAGAGATAGCTGACATCAACTTAAATGAGTAAACCAACGTTAGCTTCATCTCTACATAGGATTTTAGCTCAGCCATTATCTTCCAGGAGGGGTCAGTGTTTGCAAGTGTACACTAGACCATTAGTTCTAGACTGAAGTGCATCCTGGAAGACAGAGCATGTGGGTTAAGGCACCACCGTGCAGTCAGTGGGGTGGGTGGCAGATAGGGGAGGACTGAAACAGGGGGAGAAAGGGACAGAGAGATTACTGTGACAGATTGTTGACCTAAAAGTTTTAAGAGATTTCGATCAATTCTTCACCTTGCTTCCTGGACTCAGAGTTGAAAAAAATTAATCCTGTGTGTTAAATGGGATGACTGAGTCTTGACAAGATTAAATGACTTGCCGAGGTCTCATAGCCAAGAAACTGGAGTAGTAATGGCAAATATAAACTACTTCCTCTTGCTCACGTTTCTTCATTTTAAGATATTGTCTTTGTAATTTCAGAAAAGGGTAAATTTTTAATCTGAGTTAGAGATAATTCTAAATTGATTGACAAGCATAGGTTTGGGCTAAATAATTTAGATACACGGCCTTCTGTTAGGGCCATCCACAATTGAAATTGGGTAATAGTTTCCCATGCATAAAGGTGTCAACAATAAAAATATTATTTTCTCATTAATTACTAGAAAAAACTTTTTACCTAATGGAGTGACTTTCATGTATTTTCTTCTAGTCAAGTTTGTAAAAATGTTTAAAGCCTTTTTGAACACGTTTGAAGGGTGTAGTTCCTTCCTCCTTTTCCTTTCTACCTTTGAAAGGTGTCAACTTGGTCATTTTTCTGAGTTAGATCTCTGAGATGAAGAAGGAATAAAGTAACATGAAAAGCTCATGAATCTTTAAGTTTCTGATTATGAAAATATACTTCTATGAAAGTTATGGAAATACATTTCATTTAGATTTGTAGGTTGAGTAACCAATGGTATCTACTTTCAATTTCCGTGTTACTAGAATTATCATTTTGTAGTTGGAATGTAGTGATAACTAAATTGTTTTCAAATTATTTGTTTTGTTTGAGTCAGTCAAGTCTATCATTAAAAATATCTGATGCATTCTTTGGTTATATGTATTAAGATGAATTTTAAACAACATTGGATATTAGACAAACAGTCAAGTATGGCAGAGCACATGACATCTTCAACAATTTGGACAAAACTGAACTTTATGTTCAGAAATGCTGAGTCCCATGACTCAGACATTATCAACAGAACCTTTCTCCTTGAGGATCATCAGACAGCACCACGTGATAACTAATTTATGATCAACTTCCATAATATCACGCAATACAGAACATCATCTTTAATATAATGTATTAACCTTTACATAATCTACAATTTTTTGCTATGTTCTAAAATGCACTGTCTAGTTTAGCTGATGTTCATTAGACTTTCTCAATGGAGGAAGGAACGAGTCTATTATATTCCAGCACAATCTTCTTAATCCGAGTATCTATGCATAAATATTTCCCCGTGTTTGTAGTGGAATCATCGGAAGCTAACGCTGTGTAAAACTTACTTTCCAAACCACATTTACCGACACTGATGACATATTTAGGTGTCACAACAATGTCAAATTGCTAACGTGTGTCCTCTCAGTTTCTGAATCTAGCTGGTTGATGGGTTTAAGTGTGTGTGTGTGTGTGTGTGTGTGTGTGTGTGTGTGTATCAGCATTGGTTGTGTTCCTCACTTGGAGTAACACAGCCTTTAGAATTTTTTTCAGCCTAGTAGTAATGTTCTTACATGCCTCCTGGGAGAGAAGAATAAATGATCACACTTGCATTTTCTAGAAAAAGGATTTTGGGGACCCTGGATGGGTAGCTCTGTGGGTCAGAGTGTCATCCCAAGATGCCAGGGTTGTAGGTTTGATCCCCTGGTCAGAAACTGGAACGACAAATTGATGGGTGTCTCTCCTTCCTTCTCTCGCTCTCTAAGATCAGTAAATAAATATTAAAAATAACTTTGGGGAGTCAGGAATATTAGACTTCTAAAACACATAGCTACATATTTTCAAACTGTCTCAGGTGACAATGTGAGAGCAAATCACTTATGTACTTTCTTATTTATTTATGTATTTATGTATTTATTTTTCCAGTGTTGTTTGTCTCCTCTATTATCCCCTCTTCCACCTCTGCCCTCCGCATCCCTCCCCCATCACCACACTGTTGTCCATGTTTCAATGTAACGAAAGGTTTATTAGAAAAGTTGACCTCGAACGCCACCTGTGCATCTCATAACCAAATGAAGAACATGTCTGGAAATGACTAGACATGTTTTTCTAAAATTTCCATTTTGATGTATCTTGGCCTCGCTTTCCTTGGTCTTTGACTTCAGTCTGTCTCACCCCATCCTTGTGCTGATGAGTTTCCATGGGTATGAAACGAGAGCGATTCTTCCATACATGGTTCTTATTCTCAAACTTGACCCAGTTTAACAGTGGTCCAGAAAAGGGAACTCCTTTTCTCTTCCATTTTGGTCAAGTACAGACAGGTTGTACCTACAGTAAATTCTGCTGACATTCTTGGACAAAGTATAACTACTAGTTTCGGGGATTTGTTTTAGAGCTGTAATCATCATGCAAATTTATGGTATTATTAGTATTATTAGTGTTATTTTTAATTAATTATTTTTTTAGAGAGGGAGAAAGAGAAGGAGAGAAAGAAATATCAATGTGTGGTTGCTTTTCATATGTCCCCCACTGGGGACCTGGCCCACAACCAAGGCATGTGCCCTGACTGGGAATCAAACCAGCTGTCCTTTGGTTTCCAGGCCAGCACTCAGTCCACTCAACTACACCACCCAGGGCTATAATATTATTTTTGTAGTTATGCAGCCTCTGAATTATTAAAGCCATGCTGCTTGGTTTGTAGAACTGATTCACACCCCTTTTTCAAGCACGGTAGTTTCATCTGTGCACTGGTCAATAGTAAAACCGAACTATAAACCATTCTCCATAAATAATTTCTGAACTTTATTTGTCCTACATGGCTAGAAAAAATATTTTTTAAATGCATGAATGACATACATAGTATCCAAAAAATAATATCCATGGCTAGATTTTAAGAATCACATTACTTGATGGGGAGACTTCTCCTACCCAGCAGTAAAACTTTTTAACTGAGGAGATTATGATAGGTTAGCTTCATTCAGAATATACCAGTAGGGAATTTGAGCATCACAAATATATTCGGTTAAAATCATACTGATTACTTTTTACATGAAAAAAATCACCGCATTTTACATTGTTAGAAGCAGGGAAGCCTATATCCATACCTTTGTTACTGATTCAACTCTGAGTTCCGCACATGGAAATTGTCAGTGATTTGCCTCTTGGAATGGCATATTTGTTAGTAGTATGGGAAGCTACTGTAAGGGCATAACATGAGAATTTAAGGTCTGTCATCATTGAAATTTATACTGTGAAACACTTTTGCTTATGCATGCAGATGGGCTAATGGTACTGCAACTGTCATTAACCCAGAGTCACTTCCAAAATGCTGTGCAGAGAGATTATTTTCTGTGATTACAGTCCTGGGCTTTCAGTTTCAGTCATGGCCTATTTTTCAGTGTGATGCCTTTTTTTTGTCTCTTTGCAAAACACAACTCTGTGGTAAATCGCAAAACACAAAGATGTTGCTAAAATGGATGAACTCTGCGGTAGATCGCCTCCCAAGTCTACATTCTTTCCACTGCAGCTACTGTCTTTCCTGAGGCTCTGCGTGCACTGTTCCAGGCCGTGCTCCTGAAAGTCACTGGTACGTCTTGAAATGTGCCTGCCTTCATCAGTTCACGGGGTGGGGAGGCTCTGCTCCTCATCAGTTCCTTTCGCACGACCAGCCTAGCAAAACTGAATTCAAATGAGCAGTGCTCAGAGTGCTCATGAACTTGCTATTCTGCCGCACTCGGCTGTGTGTGTTTTAATCCTGCCATTTCATGGGCAGAGCAGCATGTAGGTGGCTCTGGCACAACCAGCTAGAATCAGAATTAAATTTCAGACATACTAGTGTTCTATATTTCATTGGAATTTGTACCTTGGCTCTTTCCTCCCTACTTTCCTTTCTTTTTTATTAAACTTTTAAAATTACAATGGGCATGCTAGTGTTAGGTGTAGAAGATTGTGATTCAACGTTGATATGCCTTACCAAGTGATCACCCCAATGAGCCTGGTTGCACATCTGTCACTGTATATAGTTATTGTGATGCCATTGATCCTATACCTTGTACCATGGCTCTTTAAAGCTTAGCTTCATCGGGAATTATATCCCTTGCTGATATATCTATAATATATCATATCATATCTTTATCCATATCTAATCACTTTCCCTAGAACTTTCTTGTATTGCTGTGTTTGAGTTTTAGCAGAATTATTGCGGCGGGTCACCCAGGTGTGAAAGCCAGGAGCCAACCTGACTTCCTTTTTCATTCTTTACTAAACACGGCACTCTGTCACTCAATAAGTCTTGTTTTTACTTCTTGTGTTCCTTAAATTACTCTTCCTTTGCATCACTGCATTTTACCCCTTCAGTGATTTTCCGTTTCACTCAGTGAAGGCTGAAGTCCTTAAATCACCCATGAGGAGGGAAATAGAGCATTGTAAAGTGATAAACTCGGGAAATTGGTGACAGGGGCACATTTCCTAAGGAAAAAGTCTGAGATGGACACAATATTTTATGTACAAATATGTGGGACACAATTAAACTTGCTTTTAATGATAATGCTCCTTGGGATGCTCTTCTTTGAATGATCTCTGTCTGGGGAGCCACGTGGATCCAGGACATGCTCCTTAGCAATTTTGCTTTCGAGAATCTTGACGGGCATTTGTAAGTTTGAGATTATTTGCCGTTCCTTCCACATTAACTTTTGCCTTCATTTCAAACCTAATGTTATCTCATAGACTTTCATCCTAATTTCATACATGTCCTATCTTCTTGCATTATTACTTGAGAATGGCAAATGCTTTCCTGAAGATGTTTTCTGGGTATAGTATCATAGAATATTTTTAGAAGTGTTTACTTTCTATAAGTCTTCAGGAGGATTTCATGGCCCCTCCTCTTTTTTTTTTTTTGTATTGTTCATCATCCATGAAGAATGTTTTGTGCTTTACTCACTCTCCAGTGAGATGAACGCCCTCAAGGCTCAGTTTTAAGTGAGAGACAAAGGGCTGGACTAGACTTGATTCGTTTGCCTGTTCTCCTGGTGGTGGGCACAGGTTCCTCTAGACCCAGAGCTGCAGCTGAGGTTGATTTTTTTTTTTCAGCTGCCAGTCTGACGCTTAGTTTCTGAGAAATATGCTTCTCTTCTGAAACACGACTTTCCCCTACCCCGATGACTCTACAAAGACACTACAACAAAAATAAACTGAACCTTCCATTCTCTAAAATCAGCATTCTTGGGTTCTATTTTCTGAAATCACACTTTATTTTTGGAATCACTTTCCCCAGGAAGGAGTGCAGTGCTGGCAACATCCCCTCCCCAGGCCCCCGTCTTCCACCCCCTACCCCACCTGGTTTGTTCCGCATCTGCTGACTTTAACACTAGCTGCTTCAAAATTGATGCAGAAAGTTACAAGGGGATGGAGAAGGACTCTTCTGCCTCAAAAATAATTAAGAAAACAATTGCCCAAGTCTTCTTATTGGTACAAATTCCAGGTCTAAGGCAGGAGGCTGCTTGCCACTTTGTAAGTCCGCATGTCATGAGACTGAAGCTTTATACGATTCAGGCACAGCTAGTATTTGCTGAAACCAGTGCTATTTCTCTCATAGCAACTAAATATTTCTGATTTTTGTAATGTGTTGTCTTTGAGTCTTGTTGATAAGGTTTCTATAAAATACTTTAGGAATCTGAGACAGGTAAACCAGATAGACTTCAAGCTGGGAAATCTTATGGTCTTGGTTTGGGTCACTTGTTTTGGGTCGCGTATTTTGTGATGCATCCCCCAAATTTCGCTGCAGCCCCCCCACACCCCTCAGCTTCATGTGTGAGAGTAGAATATTCAGTTCGAGCTCTATTCTAATACAGTGACCTCTAAACTCTCCGGACTGCAGACAATTTGGCCATGTTGTTTTAAAAGTGTTAAATTGGGAGTATTTGTCAAAATTAAAATGTGTCAAAAATGTAGGCTTCACTGATCTAATTTAACAGCACTGATCCTTTAATAGAACATTACTGAAGGTAGAAAAATGGAGAATCATTTTAAGGGGGTAGATATAACCGTGATGAAACATTTGGCAATGGTGTGCTTTATATTTTCATGTGTGCAGAAGGAAGAAGGCGTAACTCAATTCAGTGACTCCAGCACAGAGACAAACTGAATGTGAGATCTGCAACTATGTGAGCTTAGCAGCCGCTGTTTACAGTCCCCGAGAAAGAAGCATAAAATTGCCAATGGAATAAGCATGATTTCTGACCTTTGAAAATTTGCAATTTGATGTCTATTCCAACCTTTTGATGTTATGAAGACCAAATAATTCAATATATTTTTTACGAAGTAAAGCCATACACATAGCTGATCCTTGAAATGCTGATTTTTTTAGCACAGATCAAAACAGCAATAACAGAGGGAAAGAAAAAGGCATATTTTTCTATGAAGGGTACATGACTTAATAGAACTTTACACTAGAAAGTTTTGAAATCAATATACTTTAAATGACTTTAATTTGTTCATAGAGATTTGCCTTCTATTGGAAGCTATTGACTGCACAGAACTACCAAAGGCAAGGGGCTCATAATATGAAATACACAGTAGACTTATATTGAATGTTTCCTGAGTGATACATAAATGAATAAATATATAATGCAATTAATTCAAAATAAGAAAACATGATTTGTGTGCATTCTAATTTTTTTCTATGAAAGAGGTTTTTGACAAATTTCTTTACTACTAAGAAATGCATAGGTCAATAAACTTTTATGCATTGATTAAATAATAGGCAATTGATTAGTACACTAAAAGTCATAGTTTGATTCACTATTAACATTTTAATGTCTGTTTTGTTACTGTTCAGTAGAATCTGCTATGTGAGGTGGCACAGAGCTTTGTAATGTGGTTTCTTTGCTTAGCAAAAAAAAAAAAAAAAAAATCCCAGAAGCCCGATTGTGTTGCCAGATAATAGGCTAAGTATCTAGGAGCTCAGTGCAAGTTCCTGCAAGCTAGATTAAGCCCATCTGCTCCTCCATATCCACTCTCCACTCTCCTGCGCTCTGTTCTTCATTCCCGGGAGGCCGAGTTGGGTGAACAGCATTGGCTTCTAATGGAGTTTGGCCAGTGAGAACCCAGGCAGCAGATTGGAAGGTGGCAGGAGTGGGACATGGAGGCTGTGTCCTTTGAAAGAAGGTCACAAGTCCTATCAAGGCAGCTCTTTCTGTCACTGTAGCATCCTCTAGTCCTCAGGTCCAGCCTTGGGGACATAGGGACAACCCTGTGAACCCACACTATTGCTCTTGGTTTCTTTACAGTATACTCTATATACTTGTTTATAAATACTCCATTAAAGCCTTCCAGAGTAATCGTAATTTGAATAATCTGTTTCCTATTGGAACCCCACAAGAAGAAAGATTCAATGGTATTACAAAAATCCTTCAATGCTAAAATGTTTAATTCACTGGATTCAGTGTAGACAACACTTATCATTAATGTAGGGTTGTTAGAGAATATTGGTTGGTCTTCTCCAAATATTCATGTTTACCTTAACTTCTGGTTGCAGAGAGACAAAAGACTACAAACCTAATTTCTGGTTTTAAATTAAATATAACAAAGTACTGTTAAAGAGACTTAACAGTTGCTAGAAGCAATACTGTACAATTATCTCACAGTATTTTAGATTATTTTTTTCCAATTACAGTTGGCATAAATAGTATACCAGTTTCAGGGGTCCACCCCAGTAATTAGACATTATATATCTTACTAAGTGATCATCCCAATAAGTCTCATACCTTATTTCACAATATTTTAATTGGTCTTAATACCTAAGGTAGACATTACATAAGCTATTGGTTAGAATACATTCCAACTTGCTGTTATTATTATTGTAGCTTAAACCTTACCTGAGGACATGCTTAGGGAGAAGAGGAGGTGAGTGGGGGGAGAGAGAGAGAGCAAGACATCAAGACATCAGTATGTGAGAGAAACACCCACTGAGTGACTGCCTCTTGTATGCGCCCCAACTGGAGACTGAACCCACAACTTAGGTACAAGCCCTGACTGGGAATCAATCAAACCCACAGCAATTTGGATGATGCTCCAACCAGCTGAGCCACACGGGACAGGGCTTGGATATTATTCTCAATTTGGTTAAACTGGATTTCCTATGGCAGTGGTGCCGGCATCACCAGGACAGTAACTGAAATGGGAGGGCGCCTCTGTCTCACTCCCATGCTGTGTGCCGTGGTATCGGAGCATCACCTTTCCACAAGCACGCTCATTTTAAGGGAACCCTTAGGAAAACAGTGAAAACGCCTGTAGATCTGTAATGAAATGATGGAAAGACAAAAGAACTCCTCATTCAGTGAAAGGGTTTCTCTTGTCTCTTTCCTACAAGTGCGTTTATCTGAAAGAGAGTAACGATCATGCATCACGGGAAGTGAAATCTTTCAGTGGGAAATGCTCTCAGACATCTAAATTAATGAACTAAACCTGTCAATTTTAAAATGCTAAACTGGTTGGATTTCTCACAGAAAGGAAATCAGGTCTACTGACTGAAAATTAAAAAACAAAAGACAATACATTCTACTGAAACACTGACAGTTGATATTATAAAACCTATTTTAACAATGCAGTCGAGTCACTTTTTATTAGAGCCGTGTAAGTCAGACTGCTTCACAATGTTATTAGTCATCAGATTTTTATTTCCCGAATATTATCCATCCTTGAGTTCAGGTTGTATAAATCAATGTATACTCATGATCTTGAGGTAAACACAGCCCACATTAATCTTTTGGTTACTTGGTATTTTCTTAACAACCATGCGAGAGCCTCTATACATCATATATACTCGCTTATTGCTGCCGGGGATTGTTTTTCAAGTTGTTCCCCATGAGAAGGATTCCCTCCCTGTATCAGGATTATGAGTGTCTGCAGTTCATGGAGCCCATCATGTACTTCTTTAGGGTTCCCTAAAGCATGTGTGAAGGAGTTACAGACATTCTACAAATGTTCACTGCTAGATTTCAGCATTAAAGCTATTCTGTCGCAGTGCTGAATGGTCCATTAAGGAAATCCTGGAGACAGAAAGGTCATTATTTGACTCAAGGTTTAGAAACGTGGAATTTTGAAAGAAGCTGTCTTTTGCTCACACACTAGTCTGTTAGCGTACGCTAACTTGTGTGCTATGTAACAGCTAACATTGTTTTCAGCAGAGTGAGGAATGCAAAAGTGAGATACCAACGAATCTGCCACCTCAATGAGCTGATACTATAAACTCAGCAACGTGGTAGATGCCTTTAGGCATTCTAGCCTACCCAGCTTTACACACTGCCTCCCTTTCAGAGGAACCCTGGCGGAGTGAGTTATATTAGGAGTTAAGGCTCTGCTGCGACCATATTGAAGCTGAGAAGGCTAGATGTTCCTTCTCCCCGTTTCTGGGGAGAAAAGACATAACTAGTAGGGATGTTGAGTCAAGAGGATTTAAAGCAACTGGATGGGGAGGTTGAGCCATTATTGATGGCAGAGACTGAGGGACTGGAACTCGGCTGACAGAGTGCGTGTCCTTCGGACTGCTGCGGGAACTAGCCTGGACGATGTGTGTCTTCCTGTCGCCCAGCGTCCCTGCATCCTGCTTTTGTCCCTGCGTCCTGCTTTTGTCCCAAGCCTGACTCCACAGGCTTCATCGACTCTGTAAGTTCTTTTTACACTGACTTCTTTAGAGTTGGTTCAGTTGCTTGCAGGTAAGAACTGGACCTGATGCAGGCAACACTAACTAAGATGTAAACAAAAATTTAGGAAGTTAAGTATTCGTCATGGCAATATCTAGAAGTAAAATAAAGGTTGACTGTGGGCACTAGTTTTCAGGAAAGATCCCATGGGAGGGAGGGTATATGGGTTGGAACTTGATGAGTAGAATTTGAATAGGCAGGAATTAGAGGGGAGTGCATTCCAGGTTGCACAAGCAACATGGCCAGTGCAAATGGATTCAAGGATGGGGTTGTGGAGGGGCAGTGCCTATATTTCCAGAATGAAATGAATTCTCACTGTTTCCTTTGAATCTGACTCTAACTTCCTTATATACATCAACTTCATTAATTTACATACAGTCCCTAGATTTGTCAAAAATCTGGTGGTGAATAATGTGGATTGTGGTTTATACAGGCTTACATAAACAATCAGTAGATTCCCGTAGGAGCATGTATGTGAATGATGCCCATACATGTTTATATATGAACCCTTTCTTACTGAATCAAATAGGCCAAGGTCTGCTGGATTCTCTTTTTAAAGGAAGCCCCAGGTGCTGCCCCGTACTCTTGCCCTGACTGGGGAGGCAGTGAGAAGAGGCAGGTATAGGTGCCTCAGAGATACCTTTGAGTCAACCAACTCCTGAACCCTTAACTCACGGCCAGCTCAGAAACATATTTTGGTGACTTGGGGTTGTGTTCACAAAGGCTACGTACATATTAAGTGAAGTATGAATTTAAGTGCTATATCAGGTTAAGAACAAACAGAAAATTAAGGTGTAAACTGCCACATCTTTATATAAAGAGGTTTTTTATTATTTTTTCTTAGTTATTTAGTTAACTGTTTTATGTTTCTCAATTTCAAAAACAATCAGAGTGAAAAACAAATGCCATTATAAGGCCATTTTCATCAGGGAATAAGAGTTAAATCTTAAAATTTGATTGAAACTGGCTATAAATAAACAATGCTTGTGTTTTAAAATTCAAATAAATCAGGAAGATTTTGTGGCTCTTCCACTTGCTGCTCACTGTCGCGGTGGGCGAAGTGCAGTGATAAATGGAGACCCTGGGCTCCAAGAGGCGGCCTTCCAGGGGGAAAAAGCACGTGCTTTTGCTCCATCCCAAGGGGCAGTCATGGAGGCTCCAGGGAAGGGTATGACCAGGAACTCACCTGCTGTGTTCTAGGTCGACATTTTCTCCCATTAAACGGTGGGAAATTCTCAAGCAAAGATAACTTCAGAAATGCTGCCTCATATGAATACCCCTCAGAGATTAGTGTTGTTCGATTAAAAATTGGGGGGTAAGTTACTTTTTATTGGAGCCATTAGACATATTTTACAACTGATCTCATGATTTTGCTGGAAGGGGGAAATAATGAAGACTGAATCCAGGACTGTCTGGTCTCTGAATTCACAATCATGTTCTCAATGCAAAACCAATATTGATAATGTTCTTTAATACATCACGTAGTTTTAATGGTAGCAGTTCTTTCATAGCAAATTGAGATAAAGGGAAGCACAGAAGACTGAGAGTCAAAATTCTTGGCATAGCCCTGGTTCTTGTGCTTCCCAGCTTAAGGATGCAATCATCATACTCAATTTGCCTACGTCATAGGTTAGTTGTGGGATTATATGTAACAGAGAATGTAATGCATAGCGGTGTATGCCACGTATCTTACGTGAAGGTAGATGCTAAAACTAGAAGCGATCATGTGTTTAAGTTTAAAAAAGAATGCTCAGTAGAAAATAGTACAGTACATTTGTCATTTAACAATTCACTAGTTTCTACTCTTTATAGTCCCTGATTTCGAAGAGCTTATTACTTTCTGAAAGGAGAAAGACAAAATTGAGTGTTTACTAACATACAAGAAAATAGTGCCATCACCCAACAACACTTGGCCAAGATTTTTCACAGAAAGGACTAATTCAAGTATTTGTGAAAGAGGTTAATAAACCTCAGTCCAGCTTGTCAAGATGTTTTCTCTGGCCTTGGCCTAAGTCAACCTCGAGGAGGAGAGCTTTTCTGCATTTGTACCTATGTCAAATTTGCACAAGATTTTCTGATATGTTAGGAGCATCCTAAATAGCTCATGTGGATTAGGAATTCAACATTAAAATTATTTATTTTTATTTATATTGTTCATAATACATTATTATCCCCAATACGCTTTGGCAACTTCTTAATATTAGGTTTATTACTTGAGAGGGGTTAAAGAAATTGTTCTGATATTTTTTGTTCTTATTAATGATGGACACAATGTGTTCTATCTCTGTACTTTGACAAATTTAATAAAACTTTTAGAATGCAATATTTTAATTAAAAGCCTTGTTACTTAGCTATTTAAGGTGATGGATAGAATGGTGACAGACAGGTATTCTTCTGTGATCAAAATAGTCACTACGATTCACTGTTGATCATCTCAGTGATTAATCTGTTATTCCTCCAACCAAATATAACAATGGCTTCTGATTTCTTACACTGTGTCATTGGGTTATACTGAATTTCTTTGCTACCCTTCAGTATATTTAGGACACTAACAATCACTGCTTGTGAGCTCAGTGAATATGAGATAAAACTATAATGAATTAAATATTTAGCAAGAACCTTTCAAAGTGAATGCATAAGTGTATCTTATATTCAAAATATTCTACATAGTGATCCAAAAATCAGAGTACAAAAAGATTGCTTCCCTTTAAATGTATTATCTGTAGTATGTCCTTTTATCGTAAACTAATCTAAATTTTCAAAATAGTATGGTATTCAACACAATTCCTTTTCACAATCATATAAAATTTTGTGTTTATTTTTACTGGAGTAACATGTTGGACTTTAAAACAAAAATAAGTATTTTAGTCCACTCTTCTTTGGTTTCTCTGCATTATTATTTCATCAAAGCAATCACTTCACTGTGAAATATGGATGAGATATAATGGAAAATACCATCAATAATGGAGTATCTTTTTTGCATAGAAAAGAATAGCAAGGTATCCCAAAATTCTGAACCTGCCCTCTCATATTTGATAGCTGTCAACTAAAGGGCCTCCTCTTCTGGCTCAAAAACTTATGTTTTAGGAATAGAAGAATCATAAAGCAGTATACCCGATATTAAATTAGTTACTAATTATCAGGACAGAACAATATTTTCTTTCAGTTATGTTTCATAGATTGCCAGACATTGTTCAAAAATTAAATATTAATCATTGTCATTCATAGGACTACTAATAATACTCCCTAAAGAAGAGTCTACAAAATGATTTCTCTCCTTAGTTTCACATGCTATCACGAGAAGTTAGGATTGTTCTGGAAACTTGACTTCAAGTAGTACACATCCACATCATATGTATGATTTCACTACAACCCAACAGGAGAAAAAAAGATGATTTTATAAGCCTTGTGTGGCACAAAAACTTTCAACCTCAAAATTCCATGTGATATTTCTATTTACTCCTTGCCTTTCCCTTCACCCCCTGAAACCACTGATCATTTTATTGTCTCCACAGTTTTTTTTCCAGGATGCCATATATTTGAGCCATATGGCATACAGCCTTTTCACATTGACTTCTTTCACTCAGGAATATGCATTTCAGTTTCCTTTACATCTCTATGGCTCATCTCTGTTTAGCGCTGAGCGCCTCCCACTGGTCGGGTGGATATGCAGCACATTGTCCATTCACCCGCGGAAGGACATCTCGGTTGCTTCGGAGTTTTGACAATCATGAATGCAGCTGCTATAAACATTTACATTCAGGTTTTTGTGTGGACATATGTTTTCCTCTTTGGGTAAACACTAAGGAGCATAATTGCTGGCTTACAAGATAAAAATATGATTAGTTTTGTAAGAAACTCCCAAGCTGTGTCCCAAAGTAGCTGTACGTTATGCACTCCCACAGCTGAAGAGCAGGAGCTCTGTGGCTCCTCCATGCTGTCTCAGCCATTTGGTGGTGACCGTGTTCTGGAGTTTGGCCATTCTAACAGGTGTGTGGTGATATCTCATTATTGTTTTGGTTTTCATTTTCCTGATGAAATATGTAAAACATATTTTCAGATTTTTATTTGCCCTCTGTGTATCTTCTGTGGTGAGGTGTCTGTTAAGGTCTTTGACCCACTGTTCAATTGGGTGGTTTGTGATCCATTTTTGAGTTACTGGTAATTTTTGTGAAGAGTGTAAGGTGTGTTGATTCATTTTGTGTATGTGGATGTTTAGTTCTTTCAGCAGTATTTGCTGAAGAAATTATCTTTGTTCCATTTTATTGCCTTGGCTTTTTTGTCAAAGACCAGTTGACTTTATTTATGGGAGTTTATGTCGGGGCTCTCTATTTTATCCCATTGGTCTGTGATTAACTGTAGCTTTATAAGTTGTGATGTCAAGTAATGTCAGCCCTCCAACTTTTATCTTCACCTTCAACATTGTGTTGAATTTTCTAGGCCTTGTGCCTCTCTACATGAACTTGAGAATCAATTTGTTGATATATGCAACATAACTTCCTGGAATTTGTTCGTGGTTTTTGGCATTAAATTATACCGAAGTATGTCTAAATGGCCCAAGTTAATGGGAGAAATGATCAATTATTCCGGTAACTCAGAATTAAAGCTACTAATGCATACATTCTTGTTGAACTCTTTAAATTTAATGCACCTGGCTGTAGCACGAATTGGTCACATGCATTTGCTCAGAGATTGAGGCAGAAATTCCTCATGGACTTCTCCAGAAGGCATTTCTTATCCTGTGTTTGCTTTCAGTCATCTCTTCATTAAGCGATTTGGAGTGTTAGGGACTAGATAAGAGAAGTCTATAGGGAAGAATTGAAAAATGTTTATACTGTATTTGAGATGTATAGAAAAAAATTAAAATAACATATTTGGAAAATTAATTTGCCAGGGAGATATTTTGCCTTCTAATGATGAAGAGAATGCTTTAGTATGAGGTGCCAATAAATTTATATATTACTGATGACTGGCTTTCTCAGCGTGTAGTGATTTAGTAAAATGAAAGGAATGCAATAACAAATATAAAGCTTGCACTAAAAAGAAAGTGAAATGTGCTGTTTTTACATACATATGAAATTTTTGGTGGAATTTGTGTGCAGAAAAGACTACTTATAGGTTTATCATTTATTATTTAATAAGACATAAATAAATCTACTGTTCATAACTGAGTGTTTTATAATTCTAAGTTCAGAATACAAATATTATATTTCACAAACCCAGCAGATTTTGGTGAGTATTTTCATTTGAACATTGAATTATGTCTGGTCTTATTTAAAATTTTATGTAAACACTTTCTAATATTTTAAACTGCATTTGTAAATTTAATATTCAAGTTAAACAGTTTGGTTTTTAAAAATCTTGCTGCACACTTAAATAATACTTGTAAATGTAATGAGTGAACTTAAATAGAATGAATCTCAATGCCTCTTTCATCATTCAAAATTGAATATAAATATTTTTTACAATAAAAATCTAAATTAATTACTTTATTACATATTACAACTTGAAGTTATAGAATTCTGATTCTTCTCAGGAAAAATTGTCAAACATTTGGAAGGGACAAGAGAATCATTTGGCCCCTGGCTGGTGTGACTCAGTGGATTGAGTATGAGCCTGTGAACCAAAGGGTCACAGGTTTGATTCCCAGTCAGGACACATGCCTGGTTGTGGGCCAGGTCCTCAGTAGTGAGTGTGTGAGAGGCAACCACACACTGATGTTTCTCTCTCTCTCTCTCTCTCTCTTCCTCTCTTCCCCTCTTTCTAAAAATAAATAAATACAATCTTTAAGGAAATGATTGGCAGTAGAGTCCTGGGCAATGTCGGCTTTACTCTGGGCACTATCAGATCTGTGCAATGGTGTGTGCAGCTCTGATTGACTGGTTTCCAGTTTGGTAGAGAGAGTCATTACATTGTAGAAAGTGATAAAAGTAAAAGTTTCAGAGAGCTTGCAGAAAAAATTAAAAACCTGTGTGATATATTTAAGATATTTAAAATTTTGATTTCCAGTCAACCCGGGAGATGATGACGAATGTTTACAAGAATCATTACATGACCTTGACCAGTGACTTGTAACCTTATTTTAAGCCCCCAAATGACATCTTTATTCAGCATGGGTTTGGAAATCACACGGCACTCTGTCGGCCCTTTGCTTAAGGGACCTGCGGGGCAATGGCACTGGTTCGAAACAATGAGCTCTCTGTAAGGCTGACCTAAGGAACTTATCTGTCATTCTGACATGCTGAAGAAATCTACTGGAAATGTTGGTGGCAAGAACATGAAATAGACTTGTTGAGATATACGATATCCAAAAGGAGATACATTTAAAGACATCCCATTAATCAAACTGACAATGGAAAAGCCCAAACAGAAAAAAAAGTACAGATGTCTTGCTAAACCGTGGCTCATTAATTTTTCTTCCCCCTCTCTCCTCCTCTATATTTTCTATTGGAACATTTCTTGAGTCTGTATGTAGTCAGTTGCACGTGGATGATTTAAAGCCTGGCAGTTACATTACGTAGCAATTTATTTCAGAAACGTAAATATTTTTATAAAATTTAATCTCACCCTTAAGATTGAAATTTATTTCTGATCTAGGATTAAAAACAGCATGTAATAAAATATTAGATGAGAGAGATCTGGAACAGTTTCCTCAAACAAGTGGAATCCAAGTGTTAATGAACCAAATGCTTCATCAAGGGCGTCTTAGCAAATGTTAGTCACAGTGCTGGCTCTACGTTACCAATACCTAAGGTCGAAACATGACGTAACTTAAAAAAAGACATTGAAGAAAACTTATTTTTAAAAGTTATTATTATAATCAGTTACTGAAGCAAGCATAACCCATGAATTGCGAGTGTAATAAAGAATTTTTATTTCCATAGACACTTTAGATTTTATAGTTTGAATTCTTCCCCCAACTGGATAAGAAGAGCACCTTGTCTTTTTGGGGGATTATTAGGAGTAAGAAAGCTCTTCGGTCACTGAGTCTCACAGAACAACTCTGTTGGGGGCAGTGACTCTGTAGGGAGGCTTTTAAAAAGTGGTAAAACTGCTGTGAGCCACTCTCCCTGCCACGGCCGAGGGCCACAGTCCTTTCTCACTGTGCAGGGACAAGCCGGGCGGCCACGATGTTCAAAGCTCTGGAGCGGCAGGGTCACCCTGGAATCTGCAAGCCCAGGAGCCTGTGGTGGCTGCCCAGTTCCCACATCCAAGGACCAGAGCAGATGGAACAAAGCCATCATAGGTCCCAAACAAGCAAGAGAAGCAGCTGTGTCACAAAAAGAAATCATGAATAATTGGGACTACAGTTAGCTGGTGAAGAGGAGGTGAGATGCTGTAGCATCTGGGCAAACCTGTGTGAGCGGTGACGTGTAGAGCCTACCACTGGGAGGTGACATGATTGCAAGGACGTGCCTCCTTAGCTGTTATTGCGGGCCTTTCTCCTATTCTCATAGTGTGAAAGGGACAAATAGACCTGGCAGAACTGGATCTTACCAACTTATGGGGAAAAAAAGCAACTACACACTAGAATCCTTTCTTTAGCTGTTCCTAGGGAGCAAACACTCAAAAAACCCATTGGCTGAACAAAAATCCAGACTTATGAGAATTATGCTAACAGAGTAAGCTAGAACAAATCTAAGGCCTAGTACACAGGATCTGAACCACTTACAGGAAACCCTCCAAATTCCTAAACTTATTTGGTACCAGAGCTAATGTGGCTATTGTTTTGGCTCTTGTTCTTTGGGGCCGTGCTTGCTATTTTTTATGTTAGCCTACATAATGGACCAGGCTTTCCAG
>PVKM010028819.1:0-18082 GCA_004027735.1 Carollia perspicillata
CAATCAGAAATGAAAGAGGAGAGATTACAACTGATACCACAGAAACACAAAGGATTGCAAGAAATTACTAAAAAGAACTGTATGCCAAAAAATTTGAAAACCTAGGTGAAATGAACAAATTTCTAGAAAAATATAGTCTTCCTAAACTGGAGTCAGAAGAAATAGAAACCCTGAACAGACCAATAACAGCTAATGAAATCGGAGCAGTAATCAAAAAAGATTTTGACACACAAAATCCCTGGACAGGATGGTTTCACAGAGAATTTAAAGCAGAGCTAATCCCTGTCCCTCACAGATATGAACAGATATGAATTCCAAAAAATTCAAGAAGATGAAAGACTCCAATACTCTTTTTATGAAACCAGCATCATCCTAATTCCAAAACCAGATAAAGATACAACAAAGAAAAAAAAACTGCAGACCACTATTGCTGCTGAAACGTAGATGCTAAAATCCTAAACAAAATATTGGCAAACCACATCCACTAATACATTAAAAGGATCATACATTATGACCAAGTGGGATTCGTCCCAGGGATGCAAAGATGGTACAATATTCTCAAATCAATAAACATTATACACCACATAAAAAAATGAAAGACAAAAATCACATGATCATATCAATGCATGTGGAAAAGCATTTGATAAGGGACAACACACATTTATGATTAAAAGTACTCCCAAAATGGGAATAGAGGGAACATTCCTCAACATAATAAAGATCATATATGAGAGACCTAGAGCCAATATCATACTCAGTGATGACAAAACTTAGAGCTTTTCTACTAAGATCAGGAACAAGACAAGGATGCCCACTTTCGCCACTTCTATTCAACATAGTATTGGAAGTCCTAGCCACAGCAATCAGACAAGAAAAATAAATAAAAGGCATCCAAATTGGAAAAGAGGAAGCAAAACTGTCATTGTTTTCAAATAACATGATAGTGTACATAGAAAATCCTACAGACTCCACCAAAAAATTACTCAACCTAATAAATGAATTTGGGAAAACAGCGAGATAAGAAGTCAATGTTCAGAAATCAAAGGCATTTTTGTACACCAACAATGAAGCATCAGAAACAAAAATCAGGAAAAAATTCCATTTCCTATAGCAACAAGAAAAATTAAGTACCTAGGAATGAACCTAACCAAGGAGGTAAAATGCCTGTACTCAGAATACTGCACAACACTGAAGAAAGAAATTACGGAAGATACAAACAAATGGAAGCCTGTATCATGATCATGGATTGGAAAAAATAACATCACCCTAAATGGCCATACTACCCAAAGCGATTTAAAAATTCAATGCGATCCCTATTAAAATACCAAGGACATATTTCACAGATATAGAACCAACATTTCAGAAATTTAAATGGAACCATAAACAACCCTGAATAACTGCAGCAATTTTGAGAAAGAAGAACAAAGCAGGAGAGATCACAATACCTGATATCAAACTTTATTACAAGGCCAATGTAATCAAACAGTCTGGTACTAACATGAAAACAGATACATAGACCAATGTAACAGAAAAGACAGCCTAGAAATAAACTCAAGTCTCAATGGTAAGTTAATTTTTGACAAAAAGGCAGCGGCATAAAATGGAGTAAAACAGCCTCTTCAACAAATGTTGGAAGATCTGAACAGTTACATGAAAAAAAAAAAAAAGAATCCATCACCAAGTTACAGCACACATAAAAATAAATTCAAGGCAGATAAAAGACTTAAATATAAGCTGTAACACCATAAAAGTCCTAGAGGAAAACATCAGCAGGAAAACATCAGGCATTCCACACAGCAACATCTTCAATGATATGTCCCCTAAAGCAAGGGACATAAAGGAAAAAATAAACAAATAGGACCTCATTGAATAAAAAAGCCTTTCCATGGCTAAGGAAAACAGTATTAAAATGGAAAGAGAACCAACTATATGGGAAAACATGTTTGCCAATGATACTTAGGACAAGGGTTCGATCTCCAAAATACATACAGAACTCAGATGACTCTACTTCAGGAAGACAAAAAAAAAAAAAAAGTCAAAATGAGCAAAAGACTTGAACAGACACTTCTCCAAGGAGGACACACAGAGGTGCCAGAGATATATGAAAAGATGTTCAGTATCACTAGCCATCAAAAATATGAAAACTAAAACAACAATGAGATACCACCTCACACCAGTCAGAATGGCCATTATAAACAAAGCAACAAACAAGTGTTGGAGAGGGTGTGGAGAAAAGGGAACCCTAGTGCACTGTTGTTAGGAATGCAGACTGGTGCAGCCACTGTGGAAAACAGTATGGAATTTCTTCAAAAAACTAAAAATGGGACTGCCTTTTGACCCAGCAATTCCACTGCTGGGATTATACCCTAAGAGCCCTGAAACACCAATCCAAAAGAACCTATGCTCCCCAATGTTAATACTGGCACAATTTACAATACCCAAGTGCTGGAAACAGCCTAAGTGTCCATCAATAAATGAGTGGATCAAAAACTATGATACATAAACACAATGGAATTCTACACAACAGAGACAAAGAAAGAACCCCTACCCTTTGCCACAGCATGGATGGATCTGGAGAGGCTTATGCTAAGTAAAATAAGCCAGACAGTTATAGAAAGATACAATATGATCTCACCTATAGGTGGAACCTTATCAACAAAACAAACAAGCAAACAAAATACAATGAGAGACATTGAAATAAGGAACAATGTGACAGTGAACAGTGGGTAGAGGGTAGAGGGATAATAGCGGAGGGCTCATCAAGGAACATATACAAAGTATCCTTGGAGAAAGCCAAAGGCAGGAGGATTGAAGGTGGCAGGTGGGGATAGGAGGGGTGGGATTAGTGGTGGCAGGAAATGGAGACAACTGTACTTAAACATCAAAAAGAATAAATGAAATAAAATAATATGTAAAATGTAAATTAAAATAATAAAAGATAAATAATAGTGAATCAATTGGAATACAATCAAAGAAAAAGAACAAATGGTAAAAAGCTATACAAGACAAAAATATGCAAATCCTGAGGAAGAAGGAGGTGGAATTTATCTCAACAGATATTGGTGCTTGTCTTCTGTTTTCTCCTTCTGGGTCCAAATATGGCTTATTATCAACTTCCCTTCCAAGGAAGGTAACCTGGAATCAAATCAATGATTTGGAACAAATTGAAGAAATAAACATCCAACCAGAACAGAATGAAGACACAAGAATTCAAAAAAATTAGGAGAAGCTTAGGAAACTCTGAGATAACTTCAATGCTCCAAAATTAGAATATAGGGTACCAGAAGGAGAAGAGCAAGAGTGTGGTCCAAATTGTCTTATAATTTTCTGAATACAGGCCCCTTTTAAGATGTTGAAAACTTAGTTGAACAAATAATGGAGGAAAACTTTCCCAATCTGGAGGAGGAAAAAAACTTCCAGTAAGTCCAGGAAGCCCAGAGAGTCCCAAAGAAGTTGGACTCAAAGAGGAACACAACAAGGCACATCATCATTAACTTACCCAAGATGAAAGATAGAAAATCTTAAAAGCAGCAAGAGGGAAGGAGACAGTAGCCTACAAAGGAGTGGTCACAAGTACATCAGCTGATTTATCAAAAAAGAAATCTTATAGGCACAAAGGGGCTGGAAAGAAGTATTCAAAGTTGTAAAAAACAAGGGCCCACACCCACAATTATTCTACCCAGCAAAGCTATCATTTAGAATGAAAGGGCACATAAAGTGCTTCCCAGATAAGGTCAAGTTAAAGGAATTCATCATTACCAAGCCCTTATTATATAAAGTGTTAAAGGGATTTACCTAAGGAATAGAAGAAGATAAAAACTATGAACAGTAAAATGACAACAAACTCAAAACTATCAACAACTAAAGCTAAATAAAAACAAAAACAAATACTAAGCAAAGAACTAGAACAGGATCAGAATAAAAAAATGAACACCACATTGAGTGTTTTCAGGGGGGAGGGAAAAGAATGGCTAGGTGTTCCACCTGTGCACAGGGGAAGTGAACTCTGCTCCCACCTATCTCACCACCATCTTTAATCCTGATCACTAGTATTTTGAACTCAACATCTGGAGTTGGTTATCTCTAATTTTGTTCAGTTTTTTTCCTGTTCTTCCATTAGAGCCATATTTCTTTGTTTCCTCAATTTGGCAATCTCCCTGTATTTGTTTCTGTTTATTACCTAGAGCTGCTTTGACTTCCTGTCTTAGTAGCATGACCGATTTTGGAAAAGGCACCTGTATATTGTGTAGAGTACAGCCTTAGGTAACTACCAAGCAGGGCAACCCACTTCACTGCTTTCTGGCTCTGTGGGGCAGGCAGTTTTGCAGAGGACACAATGACACTGCCTGGCTTCTGGAGGTTTTCCCAGGACTTGCCCTTTGTGACTGGCACACTTCCAGCTGTTGTTCTCATGATAAATCCCAGAAGAGCTAGGTTTGTGTACATCTTATGTCCATGGAAGTGGACATAAGTGGAGTCTCCTGAAAATGTCAATTTCTTCTGCCACATTAACCCCCATGGATTTTTATAGCCAGAAATTTTGGGAATTTATCTTCCTGGTGCTGGAACCCTGAGCTGTACAGTCCAGCTTTGGGCTTGGATCACTCACTTCTTAGGTACCCTTCCCAATTTTTATCCACCACATGTGAACTGTGGACTGCCCTTTCCACTGCCACTGCCTCGCTGAGCTACACTGCAATCTCCACCCATCTTACATATCTGGATGAATATGGTTTCTTTAAATCCTTGATGGTCAGAATTCCATCCAGCTCTATTTTCTGATAGTTCTGGGTGTTATTTGTTTGATTTCTAGTTGTAATTCTTTCTGTGGCTGTGTGAGGAGGCAAAGCATGTTTATCTATGCCTCCATATTGAACAGAGTCTCTAGTATTTTAAATACATAAAAATGAGAGCCCCATTATGTTTTATGTCAGGATGTCAAATAATATATTAGTGTTTTTATTCTATTCATATAGAATATCGCCTTAGTTCATTTCTATTCTCTTTAAACTAAATAGCCTCTTCAAACTAATTACATGTAAATTCTACTTTAATACTTGGAATTCTGTATTTCTAAATACATTACAGCTTATCTAAAAATTTCACTGGAGCCCATCCATACTTTAAACTTCTTTAAGTTACTTATAGAAGAGATTTATACCATAAACCTCAACATTATGGAACAAAGTGTGAATGTGTTTGTACATTGTTAAATGAAGCTCTTCACCATGCCCAGGCAAGTCTTGATCCCCTCTGGTGAAGGAGTTCTTTGGTAAATATTTAGTGATAAAATTATTCATAAAGGAGAAATACAGCCTAAGTCATTAAAGCCCTGGGGGTGGAAATCTTCAAATTATAAATCACATACAACTCACTGATCCGATGACTTGTTAGTTTATCCAAAGTCAGCCTGTATTTCCCTTCTTCTTCATTCTGCTCTGATAGTCACATACAGTTAGCACTGTAGAACAAAGAAAACATTTAGAGTAGGAATTAAATAAAAAGAAAAGGTGAAGGGCATGCTCTGGTCAATTATCAAATTGTAATTAGTGACTTTAAACCTAGTTTTACAAAATTTTTATACGTAATATGTGTTCAGTATTATGTTCCATCACTAGATACTGATGTAGGAAAGTAGTCAAAAGAGGATAGCTGTTTCTTTTTGTGGGGTAGAATGCCCAGAATAGGATCAGTGGATACTTCATTGGTTGAATACAGAAGAGAAAAACTGTCACTTAAGATGATTAACTTTTTAAGATCTATCATTCTACTTTGTCTCTGTTTAAAGTGTATTAGTAAAAATATACTGTTCATGAGTCATGAATGTAGTATAAAACATAAATCTGGAGTTAGGCATGTAATATGAACTCTCAGAATGTCTTCTGCCATGGACCTGGGTAACCATAGCTGTTCAGTGTCTCCATTTCACTATGATCATTTGCATAACTGCTCCTAATTATCCCATGGAACATGTCTGGGTATTATACCTCTAAAGATAGCTATTAATAAAATATTCTGGCTACAGCAGTGTTCTCTTGTAGTACACTGCTTACTCCATCAATATATCAATACAAATGTAACTGTCTTTTCCAGTACAGCAAGATATTTCAGGTTTTGTTTGTTTTCTTTTCTGTTTTTATATTTTTTTGATTATCTAGGTCTCATCCAACATCTTGAGGAAAAATATTATTCAGTAACTGGTGGAGAGATGGATGAGTGAGGAATATTTAATAATTCAAAGCTTTGTGCTAAGTTTTGCAAGGATTCAAAGTATTTCATATGTCCCTCAGGTTTATTACATTCCAGTTGGGGATATATGACATGCACATACATAATGAAATACTAACTTTACATATACATATCTTTTCACAATCTTATGTCTACCTTATGTACTGGCTGGGGTCATATTTTTTCAATTTAATTTTAATAAGGAGACAATAATAGTAACATAATGATAAACTTTAGTAGATATTTAAACTTCCTTGGTCCTAAAACTGTAGTCAGTTTCTGCCGACTATATCTAAATGTACAAATTAATTACTTAACTAGACTCCCTTTATTTATATTTATTTTTTAAATTAAATTTACTGGAGTTAGTTAAAAATTATATAGGCTTCAATTGTACAGTTTTATGATACATCATCTCTATATTGCACTGGCTGTCCATCACCCAAAATCATATCTTCTTCCATCGCCATATGTTTGACCTCTTTTACCCTTTACTGTCCACCACACCCCCTTCCTCTGGTAACAACCACACTGTTGTCTGTGTCTTTTGGTTTTTCTCTGTCTGATTTTTTATTATTCACCTCCCCTCTCTTGTTGCTGTCAGTTTGTTTTTATTGTTTGTTGATTTGTTGTTTTTAATTTTATATGCCATATATAGTGAAATCACATGCTTCTTGACTTTTTATGTCTGATTTATTTTGCTTAGCATTATATTGTCAAGATCTATTCATGTTGTAGCAAATAACAGTATTTTATTTCTTCTTATGGATGACTAGTATTCCATTTCATATATGTACCACATCTTCATAATCCGATCACCTAGTGAGGGACACTTCAATTGTTTCCATGTCTTAGCCACTGTGAGTAATGGTGTAATGAATTTAAGGGTGAGTATATATTTGTTAATAAATATTTTCAAATTTTTTAGGTAGATACACAGAAGAGGGATTACAGGGTCATATGGTAGCTCTGTATTTAATTTTGTTAAAAAGCCTCCATACTGCTTTCTGTAGTGGCTTGTACCAGGTTACATTCCCACTAACAGTGAAAGAGGGTTTCTTTTTCTTCACAAACTGTCCAACACTTACTACTTGTTTTGTTGATAATTGCCACTCTAACAGATGTGGGGTAATATCTCATTGTAGTTTTAACATGGATTTTCCTCACAGCTAGTAAAGTTGAGCATTTTTTAATACATCTGTTGGCCATTTGTATGTCTTCTCAGGAAAAATCTTTTCAAGTCCTCTGCCCATGTTTTAATTGGGTTCTTTGGTGTATGTATATGTGTGTGTTGAGTTGTACGATTTCTATATATATTTTGGATATTAAACCCTCGTCAGATAAGTTGTTTGCCAATATATTCTCCCATTTGGTTAGTGGCATTTGTATTTTGTTGGAAGCCACTTTTGCTATTTAGAAGATTTTTAGTTCAAGATAGTAGTGTTATTGAATGCAACAAGTAGCATCAGTCCTACCACTTGCTGCCTACCAGGCAAAACTCCAAAGTCAGAGTTTGGTGGAAATGAAAGGAATCTTTTATTTAATAATTATCAATGCCTACTTCCTCTAAGGCACCTGAAGAAAAATACTCTGTTACCCTCTGCCAGCTCAGTTCAAGGTTGCATCAAGTATCTCTTATCCCAACCAAAATTTTCATCAGCATAGATGGTTTAGCTGGTGTGCAGGTGCTGTTTAGCTTCTGGATTCTTTCAGAGTATTTGCATCCAGACTTCCACTCATGGTGCACAGTCATCTTCCTACTGCCCCTCAAAGGCTTGCTCTGGGAACCACTGACATGCTGTGCCAGGGTAGGAGCACAGTGCAGGGCCTGTCACCAACAGGACTATACTGGTGACCATTGACAGGTCTGCATGGTGACAAGTTATGGGCAGCAGAAGCTGTTGACAGGGCCACAGGGCCCATGGCCTCCTTCCCTCCACTGCCCCACTCTCCAAAGTCTGGGTCCCAGAAACCTTACCCCCCAGTGACTGGGAAGGAGGGGCTACCAAAGAGATAAGAGACACAACAGAACCCACCCAAAAACTAGTTCCAATGACAACCTGAGCAGTGCTTCTGAAAAGGTTGCACTAGGGCTCAGGGACATGCAGCCATGCCAAATAAGGGCAAGCTCCCCATGTGCTAGGTTGGCTCAGTGCAGGCAGGGCCCACCTCTTCCAACTCCTTTCTCCACCCTACCCACTTCATCTCCACTACAATTCCTACCTTTTGACACTCCATACACATGTAATCTTACAAGGGTGAATGAACAAATATCTCATTCTTTGGTAACAAATTCCTGCTGGCCAAGAATATAGTCCTGCTTATCCTTTGGTTCAGAGGTTCCTATAAAAAGGGGTTCTGGAATGGAGGGGCAACTTCTCATGAAGGAGAAGGATCTGGCAAGGTTCAGGTCAGTTGGATGTTTCTGGAAAGCATTGTGCATGGTGTCCAAAGAATTGCATTGGTGGACAGGCTGAAAACCTTGTGGTATCCTGTGGGCAACACATTTGTAAAGAGGGTTAGAAAATACAATCAAAACCACCACAACAAAATAAAAAAGGTAGCGCCTGTTACAATTCTACCCTTTTTAATACTGCTGGACCTTTTCTATCCAAATCATTAAGGCATAAAAGAAAACCAGTTTCAAAATGAAGCCAATAGGCCATCTCAAACTTCACCATCTCAACCATCTAGTGTAGACAAACTAGTCAGTCCTTTTAGGAGGTGGAGATTCTTCTCAAGGGGGGAAAATATTCAGCTGCAAGGTATTTGCTTATATAATATCCATCATTAACAATTTGACAAATCTGTTATGAAAACTAATCCAACTTCTAAGTGAAAACAAACTTTGAGAACATTTAACTGCACAAAAGTCCAATATGCACAAGTGGACATTATGGTTTTCCTTAAAACCCGATTCCTCTTCCTAAGATTACCCTTATTATCATCCAAATTCTATATGTATCAGATAGGGAGAAAATACAAAGCAAAAAGGAAAATCCTTGTTATTTTAGTATTTGCCAAAAGTTTATCTCTATGACTTATATTTTTTGTTACATTACTTTCCAATGTAATGTGAAGTTTCAACCCTTAGGAACCTCAATTTCTTTTCAAGGTAGAAACAAAATCAAAATCCAAAGCAAGAAAGTGTTTCAAAAAGGGGGGAGTAAAGACTGTCACTAGCCTTAGAATCTTGTCTCACATCAACTAGTCCCACTAACCTGTCACACCTCTCTGAAGCCCCAATGGCAGAGACACTCATTCACCCCAACTGGTATGCCCATCAGTATCAAATGGTCTTTCCTAAGTCCAAATGGTGTGAAGCACAAACAGCATAGATGTTATCTCACCCTAACTGGTACTGCAAATGACCTTTACTAGGTCCACGCAGCATATGCCCAAATGGCAAAGACAAAGGATTCCAAGTTTAAACAAAACAGCTAAATTCCCCTCAGTCCTTAGAAGATCAGAAAGCAAGCAAAGAATAACTATAACCAAGAACTGAGGTTTCTTTCATTTCAAGTTAAAACTCTTACAACTTTCTATACTCATTTAGAAATAACCTCAACTTAATTTCAACTTTTTTTTAAACAATGGAAAAGACAATATCCTAACTCAGTATCAAGCAGCCAAATGTACCTAGATTTGCAAACACATAAATAAAGGAATAGTGTCACTTTGAATTGGGGTCCACTGTCCTCTTCCAAAACAGAAATTTCAAATCTCCTTCTGGAGCGTAGGTTCGGCTGTCCTTTTCAGAATCAACCACAGCAGCAAGGTTCAAATCCTCCTCAAGTGGTATCTATTTTATCTGTCTGTAGTGGATCCAAGGCTTAATTCCTGCAAGATTTAAAAAAGAGTGCATTATCAGTAGGATATCGTAGGGACCACACCACTGCTCAAATAGATGCTCTCAGGACTTTGAGTCTTCCAGGTCTTTAGTAAGACTCGGTTCCCCAGATGAAATAGGTGTAAGGGCTTGTCAGATGGGTAGGCAGCACTACAATGAGTAAACTTGTGCAAAATGGTTAGTGTTGCCTAAGTGTTGTATATATTGTTTAATTTTTGACTCATGTTCTAAATCTACAGGGAATATTTCTAAAACAGAGATTGAGAAAGGTTTCCCATAAACTATTTCAATTGGGCTTAACTTAACTCCAGTCTGGGGTGCTACCCTAATGGAGCAAAGCAATGGGAAGTGCCTTGTCTCATTTGAAATGTGTTCCTTGGCATATTTTTTCCAGGGCCTTCTTTATTGTGTGATTCATTTTCTTAATATTTCTCATAGATTGAGGCCTCCAAGGTGTATGTTATTTCAATTTTATTTGTTGTACCTGTCCAACCTTCTGTGTGGTCTATGAAGTGAATGATGGTTTATTGTTGCTCTGAATGCTGTGAGAAATTCCAAACCTTAAAATTGTTTCTTTGGGTAAAAGTTTCATTGCCTCAGTCACTTTCTCACTTCTAGTGTGGTGTGCGTCTACTCAGCCAAAAGAAGTGTCCACAAAAACTAATAAAACTTTGAAATTCCCCACCAGTTTTAGATATTTGTATAAAATCCACTTCAAATGGGCATAACATTTTATATTGCACTCCCTTTTTCACTGGGGTGTGATCTCTCTTAGGATTGCCTTTGGCACATATCTAACAGTCTTGGGTAATCTTCTGGATGGTCCTATGCAAATAAGGGCCTAATGGGGTCCATCAAAGCATCCCTTCTATAATGGACCCCCTCACATACATGTTTGAGAATGGGATACACTAGAGTCTTGGAGAGTAAATCATACCATGAATGTTGATTTACCACATGGAATTGGGATCAGTGTTAGTAAATCTCATTTCAAGGGCCTGATTCTAATCACATTCTGTGCAATAAGGTTTAAATTTTGAACAGTCCAAGTAGTGGGTCAAAATCCATAGGCAGGGTGGCTGTTCAGCTGCTTGTCTCACTGCTTCATCAGCAATTTTTTTTCCATGGCTCATTTGGGAACTGTTCCTTCAGTGTCCTGGGAAGTGCATTATGGCAACCTGGTCCAGTAGATTAATTGCCTCAAGCAATTAAAAATCTCCTCTGCATGTTTATCCTTGTTCCCAAAAGTAAGAAGTCTTCTCTCTTTCCCACTGTTCCATGGGCATTGGCTGCCATGAAGGCATATTTGGAGTCTGTGTAGATGTTAGCATTCTTACCTTGGGCCAGTATTAAGGCACAGCCTTCTCTTCTGAGGTTAACAGCATAAGGGTTTGGGCTTCTATTACTTTGTCTATGGTGACTACCCCATACCCAACTTGTCCGTGGCCATTGTCCATGAAGCTACTCCCATCTGTGTAAAACTCCCAGTCTGGTGTCACAAGCTGTTAGTCCAGTAGGTCTGGCCTACTAGAATAAACTTGGTCAATAATTTCCACACAGTCATGCTGGAGAGCTGAGTTTTCCTCTAAGTCTGGGAGCAGAGTGGCCAGATTCAAAGTTATCATAGTTTGTAAGGTAGCTTTTAGGTTGTCCAACAGAATGATCTGGTATTTTCCCATATGCCTTGCCATCAGTCAGTATCCTTCTTGTTTCAAAAGAGTTATGACCTGGTGTGGTACCAATACCATGATAGACTATATGAAAGCAAACTTCTCAGATTACTGTAAGATGTCACAGGTAGCTTCTACTGCCCAAAGCTATGGTGGCCATCCCTTTGTCATGTGATCCAACTTCTTTGAGAGATAGGCTATGGGTCTGGAGATGTTTCCCAGAGTCAATCTGAGTTAGTAATCCTATTCCAATCCCCTGCACTTCATGAGTGTGAAATTGGAAAGTCTTCTGCAAATTGGGCAATCTTAGCATGGGAACCAATCCAGCTTTTCCTTCAAAGTATCAAATGTTACCTGACAATCCCTTGTCCATTAAAAAAGTGCAGAGTCCAATCCTATCAAGAAATTGTACAGTGGTTTTGCTATAACTCCAAAATTTGGGATCCAAATTCAGCAGAATCTTATAATCTCTAAAAGCCCATCAAGCTGCCTTCAGTTCTCTGTGAATTTTAGTGTAGGAGTGGCTTGCTTTCTATCTGTCATCAAGCTCCTGGTATCCTATTTCAGTTGAATTTGCAGGTATGCCACTTCCTGTTTGCAAATCTGGGCCTTGTGAGCCAAAACCTTTGATCTACTTTTGACAAATAATTTAGAATTGTGATGATGGTGAGCAAACAGTCCTCATAGGTATTGCTAGTTATCAATATCTCATCTACATATTGCAGAAGAACTTCTGATTTCAATTAAGTATCCCTTAAGTCCTTGGCTAATACTCCATCAATTATAGTCAGGGAGTTCTTAAATCCTTGTGGCAGCACAGTCCAGCAGTATTGGAGTGTGGCTTTTGTTTCTGGGTCCTGCCATTCAAAGGCAAACAGTAGTTGAGCCTATTTATCTATTGAGGTACAGAAAAAGCCATCCTTCAAGTCTTCAAGTCTAGGAATGAAAACCATTTGATATTTCCAGGCACTGGTCAATGGAGTACAGGGATTTGGCACCATAGGATGAATGTCTAAACAATGTCATTATGGCCTGAAGATACTGTACAATTGATTTTCATTACCTGTGGTTCCATTAGCACAAATAGTTTCACCTAACCATAGATCTCTGGCAGGAAGAGTTTACCTCTGGGACCTTTCAGGCAAGTCAGAAGTGCTTGGAGTTGGAGAGAATGGTCCAGTGGGACCTCTAAACATAATCACTGCTTTCCAGTTTTAAAAGCAATTTGTGCATTCAGTTTGCAAACTGTCAACTCAACAATGAAATGGGGCAATCTGGCATGTAGTAAAAACTTTGTACAATCCTTTGATCCTCAAACTGACATTCTAAGGTTTGAAGGAACAGATGTTTTTATAATTGTGCAGTAACCATTACTGCATTTGAACATTTCTTGTCTACTTTTGTATTCAGCACTGAGTATGTAGCTCCTGTGTCTACAAAGAAATCATTTGGCTTGTTCCCCACTATCAACTGTACCCAGGGCTCCTGTGGGGAAACAGTAATATGTCAGGACATGTCTGAGGAGTCCCTGGGCTTCTTCATTCATCAGACTCCCCTTGCACTTTTTAAAAACATTTCTTGGCAGGGGTTTTCATATCCATTTTCCCTTTTGAACTTCAGACACTCCTTTCTCCTCCTTGCAATAAGCACATTGATTTACACCTAGGGGGGCTCTCTTTTTCCTTTTAGGATCCTATCTCTTATTCTGCTCTCACCACCCTGTTTCTAAGAACATGGTGGTCTGCTATATCTTCTTTGCCTTCAATCCATTATAGACTTAAAATTTATGTCTATCAGCTGAGAGGAATTTACTCCTGATGCCCCAACTAAATTCTGTAGTTTCTTTCTAATATCTGGCACTTTGTCCAATAAAGGTCATGTTCACCATCCACACATTTTCTGGTGCCTGTGAGTCACATCAGTGTGCTTCCTATCTGCCTGGTAGATCCTTTCTAAAAATTCAGAAAGGTGTTCATTTGGTTTTTATTGAAGGGCTTGTATCATATTCAGACTCCTTTTTTAAGCACACCTTTCTTAAGCCCTTCCAGTATGCACTTTCTTCAATGTTCCAGTAGAGCAAGATTCCCTCCATTTGAGTCCCAGTTTGTCTCTGTCAAAAGAATTGCTTCAGCTGGGGTGGGGGACCCATTGGGATTCTTTTGGTGGAGATATTAGGCTTCTTTTTTTGCATTATTTATAACCAGCACTCTCTCATCTGCATTTAACAACACGTTAAGGAGAGCTTGTACATCTGCCCAGATCATATGAGGGGTGGCAAAATTCGAGGTGATACGATCTGCCATTCTCTGAGGATCCTCCCTATATGAGATTGGAATTCTTCCAATTCACCAAGTCTGAAGTGGAGAACAGAGTATAGGCCCAATCGTAACCAACTGGCTGGACTTCCTGAGTTACTCTAACATGGGTAGTATTTCAAAGGAAACTGCATTGTACATGATAGAGAAGCTCCCTCATCAAATTTGGTGTCTTGATGGTTGTTCAATGGGGAAATTCATCTTTCATCATACAGGGATGTGATCATTGTCTCTCTAGACCCTAATTCAGGGGTAGCTAATGGTGGGGGTGGAGATGAGGGTATCCTCCTAAGATGAAGCCAGTGTCCCCTGCATTCAGGGCATTAATAAGGCTTATTTCTCCATTCTTTTTTTCTTTCTATGTCTTACTACCAGAAAGAGGTTTCAAGGCCCATTCCCTTCTGTGCACCATGAAGAGGACCTCTGTCTCTGGTGATATCTTCTTAGGCAACAACATAAATGCCTCAATATGATGGATTTCATCCCATTTGTGTAACCTTTGGCAATATTACCAAGTGCATAATGGTACAGTAATCTATGGAACCATGCACACACTATCTTTTCCCACAATTCAAAGCATACAAAGGGCATACAGTATTACAAATAATAAATCAATAACTCCTTGAATATTAGATAATGATTGTACATATTCTAGTCTGCCAAAATTCTATACAGTAGTCTTCCTTCAGGAATAAACCCAGAACAGCCCCTGCTGGCCTACATACACAGCAGACCCAATTGTATGAACAGAAAAACCAAGGTAACCTGGGAACATACAGAAAAACTGGCATCCACAGCTCCATCCACAACTCCAGTATTTCAACATATGCTCTCAAGCAAGTTTTCTGCCAAACAATCTAACAAACAATGATCCCCAAGCAATGGTATCCCCAAAGCTTGACCAGCTCTCACCTGGACTCTGGTTCACACCCCCAAAACTCAGATGATTCTTCCTCCTTCCCAGAGTTTCTTCCCTTTTCACACCCATTCCTTTTCCACTTGCCAGACTTGCATACATGGCCAGTGCCTCTAATGGGTATGCAGAGGATTTCCCATCAACTGTCCACCCTTCAGGTAGTGGACCTGCCATGAGTGGTTAGGGTCCTCGTGGAGTCACCATTTTCTGTTATCAAACCCAACCAGTTGGAGGGGAATATCCTACCATATTCCACCTACCAGGCAATACTCCAAAGACAGAATTTGGTGAAAGAAATATATTTTATTTAACAAATTTTAAAGCCCATTTATTCCAAGACACCCAAAGAAAAATCACTCTGTCACCCTCTTCCAGCTCGGTTCAAGTTTGTGCCAAGAACATTTTCTCCAACCCAAAAGTATAAATGTAGGTGGCTTAGCTGGTCTCCAGTTGCTGTCTAGCTTCAGGCATCTTTTACAGTCTTTGTGGGCAGGCTTCCTACTTGTATTGCACTTCCCTCTTCCTATTGTGCCATAGAAGCCCATGGTGGAAAGTCCACACCAGGGTAAGGCTATGAAATGGGGCCTGTGACTAGCAGGTCCATGCTGGCAATCATTAACAAGTCCACATGGGGTAGGGATGGAGGTGGCTGTGACCACTGACAGGCCAACAGGAATCATGGCCCCAAATTTTTTCCTTCCCCTCTTCCAAGACCTGGTACCAAGGTACCCCATTCCCCTGTGGCCAAGAAAGTGGGGGTGATCACAGAGAGAGGGGACCTGACAGGGCTTAACCAACTGTCAGTTTCCATGACTACCAGAGCAATACTTCTGCAGCAGATGCTCCAGGACCTGGGGACATGCAGCTGTGCTGAGTAGTAGTGACCTCCCTGCACATAAGGCCAGCCCCTAACAGGCAAGTGCCACCTCCTCTGACTCCACTGCCTCATCTCATCTCACCTCACCTCACATATGTTATACTACCCTCATTTATTTGTATTTTTACATTCATCGTACTTGTGTCAAATTCATAAAATTTTCTGTATGACCAGTATCCATAAATTTAGTGCCTATATTTACTTCTATGTAATTTATTGTTTCAGATTATATATATGTTTTTTATGCAATTTGAGTTAATTTTTTAAAGTATATTTTATTGATTATGCTGTTACAGTTTTCCCAATTTTCCCCCTTTATCCCCCCTCCACTTGCACCCCTCAACCCTCCAGCCTTCCTCCCCTTAGTTCATGCCCATGGATTGTACATGTAAGTTCTTTGAATTCTGTTTCCTATACCATTCTTAATCTCTCCCTGTTTATTTTATGTCACCAATTAGGATTCTTATTCCATGTATCTTCTCCCCAATATTCCCCCTCTCCTCCTCCCCACTGAAAACCTTCCATGTGATGTCCATTTCTCTGATTCTAATCCTCTTCTAGTTGTTTGCTTACTTTTTGTTTTCATTCATTTGCTTTTTTTTATGTTCAGTTGTTGATAGTTGTGAATTTGTTGTCATTTTACTGTTCATAATATTTGATCTTCAAATCCTTAGATAAGTCCCTTTAACATTCCATGTAATAAGGGCTTGGTGATGATTGACTCCTTTAACTTGACCTTATTTGGGGAGCATTTTATTTGCCCTTCCATTCTAAAAGATAGCTTTGCTGGATTAAGTAACCTTGGCTGTAAAGTGGGGTGATTTGAAGTCTTTCATGACTTCAAATACTTCTTTCCAACCTCTTCTTGACTGTAAGGTTTCTTTTGAGAAATCAGCTTATAGTCTTATGGACACTCCTTTGTAGGTAACTCTCTCCTTTTCTCTTGCTGCTTTTAAGATTCTCTCTTTATCTTTAATCTTGGGTAAGTTAATGATCATGTGCCTTGGTGTATTCCTCTTTGGGTCCAACTTCTTTGGGACTCTCTGGACTTCCTGGAAGTCTATGTCTTCCACCAGATTGAGGAAGTTTTCCTACATTGTTTGTTCAAATAAGTTTTCAATTTCTTGCTCTTGTTCTTCTTCTGGCATCCCTGTAATTCAGATACTGTAATGTTTAAAGTTGTCCCAGAGGTTCCTAAGCCAGTCTTCATTTCTTTTTGAATTTTTGTTTCTTCATTCTGTTTTAGTTGGATGGTTATTTCTTCCTTTTGTTCCAAATCATTGCTTTGAGTCCTGGTTTCCTCTCTATCACTGTTCTTTCCCTGAATATTTTGTTTTATTTCACTTTGGGTACCCTTTGTTTGTTCTTTCATTTTGTGAACAAGCTCAATCATATCTGTGAGAATTTTGATTATCAGTATTTTGAACTCTCCATCAGATAGGTTGGCTATCTCCTTGTTGCTTAGCTCTCTTTCTAGAATTTTTCTCTGTTCTTTCATTTGGGCCATATTTCTTTGTTTTTATGCACCAATGTGGTTGAATGTTTCTTCAATTCCTTGGCTGTCAGAGTTTTATGAAGTTTGATTATCTGGTACTTTTGGTTTAATATTTTTAGGTTGGTTGGTATCTTCCTTTTAATTGTGTAAGGAAGTAAATGGTTTCTATCTATGCCTCCATCTTGGTATGAACTTGTTTCAGTTAATTTTTATATATGGGGACAAATAGCAGTCTAGTTTCATTCTTTTGCATGTGGCTCTCCAATTTTTTCAGAACCATTTATTAAGGAGACTCTCTTTTATCTGATTTGTGTTTTTGTATCCTTTGTCAAAAGTTATTTACCCACTTATAGGTGAGATCATAAGGTACTTGTCTTTCACTACCTGGCTTATTTCACTTAGCATAATGCTCTCCAGTTCTATCCATCCTGTTGCAAAAGGTTGTTTATTGGAACCCAATCAACATAAAAAAACTAGCTATTAAAATATAACCTGAGACATGGAAATAAAGAACAAACTGACAGCCCTGGCTGATGTAGCTCAGTGGATTGAGTGCAAACTTGTGAACCAAAGGGTCCTTCATTCAATTCCTAGTCAGGGCATGTGCTTGGGTTGAGGGCCAAGTCCACAGTAAGAGGTGCACAAGTGGCAACCACACATTGATGTTTGCCTCTCTTTCTCCTTTCCTTCCACTCTCTCTAAAAATAAATAATGAAATCTTAAAAAAAAAA
>PVKM010028820.1:0-18083 GCA_004027735.1 Carollia perspicillata
GACACTCTGGGTAAAGAAAACATGTATCTGAGCATAAAACCAAAGCTCTGACCCACAATTTCGTTGCTGGAATGAGCTTATTCAGGTAGGTAGGGAACGTCATGGATTATCTTGTGTGGAAATTTGCAAAGCTTGGAACTTTCTATACAATTGATCATGTAAGACAGCCAGTTATTTTCCTGCTTGGGGAACAGCTGGCATTCAAAAATATTGCAACATTAACTCACTTACTCACCCATTCCTTACCCTATATAAATAATGTTATGCTGTCAGCGAGTTTGGCATGACAAATCCTATTTCAGCTTTTCCTCAAATATAGGTATTAATAAAGTCAAATGGTGCTAAGATAACCAGATCATCTTTCTCACATACCTGGTGTAAGATTCATTTAGTAATTCATTAAAAAGCAAACTACTAAGCAATCCCTGCTTATGGTGCCTAGGCATTTTGAAGGGCACAAGGAGGTTATGACAAAGCTTTTAATGCAAACTATTAATATTTCAATGTTGTGATTGTCGTGTTGTCTGTGTTTTATTTGCTTGTTTACTTGTTTTAACTAAGTGTGAAACGCCACAGGCATATTAATCCCATGTGAGCCCGTTTTTTTGGGGGGACTCCTTGCGGCTCATGTACTAATTAACACTGGGGATACAACTGTGAGTAAGAAATGAGGAGCAAAGCCTTTGAAACAGTTATATGCACATTCTTTCACTACCTACACTTACAGTAATGGGAGTGATAATTAGTTATTATAATTAATACTGTGCCAGGTTTTGGTTAGGAAGTGTACTCTCCTTTCCCAGCCAAATGCCAGAATAAACATAACATCCATTGTCTGTGCATAATAAAGTATATATGAATGGCACAGTGATTGACCATAAGAGTTTGAGAAAATTCTATTAGGGTTTACATCTAGTTGGATAATTCTATGACGCAGTGACAGAATCCAGTGTGTCTCTTATGTAATTATTTAAAGGTGATATATTGAGGGGAGGGGAGTCAAGCTGTCAGGTGGAGATTAAACGACTCTTATTTTCCCATAAAAAAAAATAAGTAGACAGCAAGTGCCTATTCCGTCTGGACATCTGAACCTACCTCAGGAGGAAACTGAGCGCCTCATGGCTCCTGTACATTAACATAGTTCAGCATTGCCTCTCAGCTACCTTGTGGAGCTCTCCGAAAGCTCTCTATTGCTCAGCAACCCAGTTGTAAGAACCAGAAACTTTTATTAAGTTTACAAAAACAAAATTAAATATCTACAATTTAATAATTTTTACTTATCACTTCATCTGTGCAAGGTAATATGAAAGGTTGCTACTTAATATGTTACCTAAGTTAATTCTCACAATAGTATTGTAAAAGTGCTATCAACTTTATTTTCATTTTAAGAATGAAGAAACTAATGTTTGTTGAACCCAGGTAACATTAGTTCAAAGCTATTAACCTGAACTTCAAAGTTTTGGTGGTGTTCATACTAATATTAACAGAAGCTTACCATAATTGTCTTCACGAAATGTTCCTTAAACTACAGAACATTCCACGTTGTATCTTCTCTCCTGAAACATTACACCTAATGAGAACAGTCACAGAGGCCTCATAATCTCTGCACTCCAAGCTCCTGGCAGAGCTCCAGCCTGGCCTGCCAGCCCTAACCACTCCTAATGGTTTCATTTCCGACACAATCACAGACTGGCTCCTCCAGTCCCAATGCTTACAGCCAGTGAATATCCTGATTGTTTTCCAAGGTGTAACTTGAAATGCAAAGATTTAGAACATTTCAAAAGCCCCTACTTTGCCCTTGGTCTAAAACAGGAGTCAGCAAACATTTTCTGTAAAGAGTCAGACAATCGTCCTGGCTGGTATAGCTTGGTGGATTGAGCAAAAGCTGAGAACCAAAGGGTCGCCAGTTCGATTCCCAGTCAGGGCACATGCCTGAGTTGCTGGCCAGGCAGGTCCCCAGTGGGGGCCACGTGATAGGCAACAACACATTGATGTTTCTCTCCTCTGTTTCTCCTTCCCTTCTCCTCTCTCTAAAAATAAATAAATAAATAAATAAATAAATAAATAAATAAATAGAATCTTAAAAAAAAACTCAGACAGTAATATTTCAAGTTTGCCTGCCAGTTACTATTTTTTGTTTTTGTTGTTGTTTTTATAATCCTTATTAACAATGTAAAACTCCATTCATAAATTTTGGGTCATAAAGCATTGGGCCAGAGTTTGACAAATGCTGGTCTAGAATCTAATATTCTTAAATGCATTTAAACCTACTTGTGCAAGAATTTTAAATTGTTTAGATAAAATAAGGTCACAAGTTTTATGGCAACACCACATTTATTAAAACATTTTAAACAAGTTGAATAATTGTAACAGCAATAACTAAATTTCATTTTTGCTAGATCATAAAGTTAATTTAAGCCATAACCCCAGATGTCTCCTCCTTTTTAAAGCTCCAGCGCTCAGCACCATCTGGAGCATCACCTGAGGTCTCTCCATCCCACACTCGGTCACTGAAAGTCCCTCTTCCCTCATAGTTGCCATCCATCCACTTTCTCTGGATCCTTGTAGATTAGTGTCATTGTATCTCCTTATCATGTTTTCCTTCCTCTGCTTTTCAGAATCTGTTCTTCCAAATCCATTGTGTAAACTGACACCACAAAGCCTTTCAGGAACAAAGCAGAAGGGGAAAAAGCCCTTCTCGGGCTAATGGGAAAGGCAGAATTGGTGATTGTCCTGCTGCGGGCCTGGTCATGCTGGAGGGACAGTGGAGAGGGGAAATGTGGTAAATGCATTAAGACCATTGAATTCTCTTGAGTCTCAAAAGCAATTATAATTATATTATGAATTTTATATGGAGACTATAAAAAGTAGGAGAGACAACAGCAACAACAAAAAGTAGGTAAAATCTTGCCCTGATAAAGCTCTTAGAGGAGATGGTACAATGGAAAGGGGACTTAGGGAATTGGAGAGATGTGGGTTCCAGTTGTAGCTTACCCCTACAGAGCCAGCTCACCTTGGATAAATTGCTTTCTTTCCGGTGCTTCAACACCTACCTGTAAAACAATAATTTTGGATTGTATAAACTCTGTTTTTTCCACAGTCTTGTTATTGTATAAAAAAAACAGAAGAAAAACCTTTCTCCTTATCATTTAGAATATTGGAGATCTATACCTTTTTAGAAAAAGAACAGTTTTATTTTATCAATATGAGTGAAAGAGCAGGTTGTTGCTGAAATTCTATATACCCATACAATATTTTTTCTCAGTTGCTAAAAATGGTATAATTGTTAATGGAACAACTTGTGATGGGAGATGAAGGATTTGCGGCTATTGGAGCTACTCAAGGCAAGGCTAGACACAGCTAGAACAGAGTCTGTGAATTATGTGAACTCACCTCTGCAGAGCTCCAGGTAGGATGGGTAAGACACCCTGAGGCGTGTCTGCCAGCCTACCTTTCATATCAAAGAGCCCATGATAGTCTTCAGATGAGTGATTATCTCTCTTTTAGTAGTTTGGCTTGGAAATGACATTGACAACCTTTGCTATTCAGCTTCAGAAAAAACTGGTCAAATCCATGAAAAAATAATTAAATTGGTTTTTAAAAATGTGATTAAATTCTCCTTATGGTTGGTACTATATCCATTTATTTAATAAGATTATTTATTTACCCATGTGCTCCTATAACAAATATATCCAGGTGCTTGTCTATCTCAGAATAACAAAGATGAGTGAAATAGTCACTGACCTATCATGTCAAGAAGGGCAGGGGTTTTGTCTGTCTAGTTATGTTTCCTCCTCATAAAATTTTTAGTATATGGCAATGCTCAAAAAATTCTTTTCATTTTTCTTACCTTGAAGAGTTTCAAGATAAAAACATTAGACTTTAGACTTATAATAACTAATAATCCTAATCCCATGGGTTATTGTGATATGAGTGAAGGGAAAATTATATTCAAAACTATAGAAATGGAGGGGATTAGCCATCCCCTCCTTTGAAAGCGATATTCAAAGGGAATATTATATTCAAAGCTATATTCAAAGGAGGGGATGGATAATGCAACTGTGACAGAAGGCGACAATGCAAACTTTAGAGTTGGAGCAATGATCAGAGCAGGACTTTGAACAGTCAACAGGAGTTTTCCTGATGAGCAAGCAGAGAACATTATTCCACCCAAACGAAGGGACAGTGAGGTTCCCCGATGGAATTTGGCAGAGCAGGGACATGGCAGTGGAGGAGGGGCAGTGCCCAGGACAGTGCCCGTTTCTGGAGACGGGTGTGTGCAGGTCTTAGAGTGACTCAGGGTAAGGAAGGTGAAGACATGAACAACTTTTCTGACAAAAGGATCTCACTGACATATGGGCAAGGGCTAAAGCATCAGATTAGTGAGTTGGTATGATTTAAAATAGCCCCGAGGAGGTATAATGAGTTTCTGAATTAAGAGAGTGGAAGTGGCGATAGATACTAGAAAGAGAAGCTAAATATTTACAATTAACACCATTTCTGTGTTCTAGAATTATAAGTTGTATGTAGACATGAGGGGAAAAATAAGGGCATAAGCTCATATCTTGACTTGTTAAAAAGTTTTGTAGCCTCTATTTTCGGTGTAGAATTTCAGTGACCTCCACTGGCTGGGGAGGTTTGGTTCTCTCAGTAGTAGGGAACCATGAAAGGCTTGGAACAGGTAAGTATTGGGATCAGAACTGTATTTTCAAAATAGAAAGTACTAACAGCATTAAAATCAGATGGGGGTGATATTGGAGGTAGCTCATCAAGTTTGTCTATCAATTTAGAAGAGGTTAATGGAAATTCATAAATATTTAATGGGAGGTAAATTTTGAGTTTGTGCTAACTAATTACTTATTCAATGATGATATATTTAAAGAATTACCAGCCTAAAAATAGGAAACCCCAGGGCTCACTCTGCAGGGGAAATGCATTCCATTCAACAGACGCCTAGTCATGGCCTGCTGAGGGGGTGGGGGAGGCTGCCTACAGTCAACTTATACGGGCTTACGCAGGGAGAAGAGAGCAAGTACATTTGAAATTCTCGGTAAAGGATATGTGTCAGTGGAAATGAGACACCAAGGAAGACAGGCAGATACAGATTTGAACCTATCCGCTAAACTTAGAGTAGGTTAATGACATTTCCTTCTCCAGAGTGATAAACAAGAACGAGCAAATGAGGAAAACCTATTAGGCCAATTATGACTACATTCATCCAGCTCATTGATATGCATTTAAACATAGTGATGTTAAAAGATAATTACTAACTCATGGAAAATATTACACTAGGAAAGTTAGTAAAGTTTAAAGTTTTTCAGAAAAGATTAAAACACTGGGGGTGTATTATCAACACTTCCTAAAATCCATGACAGTCTGTCCCAGATTCTGGTACTCTGTGTCACAGTTACACAGGTGTACCGTCCAGCCCACAGAAATTATTTGAGCAGAAATATATTGCATCAATGCTAATATGAGTTCCTTAAAGAGCAGACTAATTGCTTGCTGTCCATGAGTTCCATAGTTTTTCACTCGATGGATTTGTTTTCAGAAGCAGAACGGTTTCAAAATGAAACATCCCAGGAGTTCAAATGATGAAATACTAGTTGGGAGGCTTTGGGCTGCTTGTCTATATTCTTTGGATTCACAAGCCCTATTTAAAAATACATACATATAGCAAAGAAAATTAGTAGTAATGCTGACTTTTGGAGTTTCGTGTTAAAATGACAAAATTCAACCTTGTCAACGTGAAGATCTAATTGGCTTTATTAGGCGATTCATGTTTGGGCAGCCACCCAATTCATCTGGCAACTAGAAGGGCATTCCTATGGGTCATATAAAATGGAAGGTTTTTATAGACAAATGGGTGAAGCAAGGGAACTGTCAACAGAAGAAAATAAAGCATTATTTGGGGGCTGGGACCTCTTTTTTTGGAGAAAAATAATTGGAGTGTTTTCTTATAAGGCAGAGTGCCTCTTTATCTGTGGGGGCATGTTGTGGGCCCTTGGGACAGATTACCCTTCTGTACTTAACCAGAAAATTCCTTACTGGTTGATTAGTATTATGTTTCTGGGAGATGTTGAATCTGCAATTAGATCAGGTATTAAATCTAGGGTTGGTGTCACGCGCTTTTAGCACAGGTGATGTCATTAGGGGCCTGTTTTGTTATTGTTTTTAAATAGCATAAGCCAAGATAGTAAGTGCAAAGCTTATCTAGTAAACATTTAAAAAATATTGCAAGGACAGTGATCATACTTTTGTTATAAAATTTAACTAAATTCAGTGATAAAAATATCCAGTTATAAAAATGACAACTACACTATGAAGACAAGTATTATACTCCAAACAAATGTTAATGTCTAGTTTTAGAATCATTATTCACATTTGGAATAGACATATTCACAAACATACCCCAAGAGTTCAATTGGCATCAGCTGGTCTGTCATTTTTAGAGGCAAATTGGTAATTGATGGGAAAGGAGTTATGGAAAAGAAAGAACTGTACTTAAAGTTTATGCATTTCTTCTAAAAAGGATTATCTAATTAAGTTTAAAAGGGTTCTGATTCATATAGTTCTCTCCCAGTTAAAATGTAAATATTTGGCATCCCACCCACTTTACAGGTCTCTTCATTCAGGGGCCTTTTCTTCTCAGATGTTACTGTCTCCCTCAAGTCCCCTAGTGAATGATATGGCACAGTAGAATGTGGCAACTACTCCCACACCACCCTCCTCCAGAAGCACAAAAACATACTTGTATAGCTTTGGGAGTATGGAGAGGGTGAGATTAGTAAATAAAAAATTAAAAATAAAAGCACGCACTCAGAAAAACCACTTCTGCCAGAACTATTTTGAAAACCAGTACATTAAGTCATGTAGAAGATTTTCAAATTTATACATGTGTTCTTTCTTGGTTTGAACAAAAAATACACTGAATATCTAATATATGTCAGACTTTGCATTTAATTGTACAAAAAATAAAAGACCAATTCTTCTGGTTTGATAATAAACAATGCCCATAACTATTATTGTAGCAACTAATATAATAATAATTTTGCTATTATATCATTTAACTTTTATAGCAGTCTAACATACGGTGAAGTGGGTAAATATTTGTTAAATCATCAAAGGGAAATTAAAGAAATATTTTGTTTATATCTTAGCCTGAGTTCTAGATGAAAAAAAAATTTAATTCCCTTCAGAAATTATGATCCGATTCAAATTTAAGGTTCAAACTCATAGTGTTTTTGAAGCCTCCACATTATAATCTGAGAAATAAAATAGAGTTGCTCATATTGGAAGCACATGAGGGCAATTAAAAAATAAAAATAAAAGTTTATTTAGAGAAAAATAATTTATCTTATTTCTACAGGCTTTTATCACAAATGGAACAGAGATGCAAATATAAATTAACTTATGAAACCAAGTACAAAACACACAAGGAAATGAAAAATATGAGCAAGAATTGGCATAGGTCACCAAACCGAATGAATGGGTACAACAGTAGAAGAGAAAAAGCTAAAATGAGATTTGGAAACTGTAGTAGATTGCAAAAAATTATACAAAATGCAGGACAAAGAGCAAATGTATAGAGACTAAGAAAGAATGGTTACAAGAAAAGGAGATAGAAGAAAAAAGTCTAGAATGTTTCACTGGAGTTACAGAAGTAAAGGATAGAGAGAACAGGGAAGAGGCAATAACTAACCTGATAATGGTAAATAATTTTCAAAATTGATTAAAAATATGAGTTCTGACATTTAGAAAGCCCAATAAATCACAAACAGATTAAAAGGAAATGTAGGACAGGGCACCTTGTAGGGAAACTGCAATACACCAAACAGATAAAATATCTTAAAAGTAATGAAGAGATAAGTCAGATTACTTAAGAATAGAATGATGGTCTTAAATTTGACTTCTCACTAATAACACTGGAAGCCAGAACAAGAAAATGCCACTTTCAAAGGGCTCCAAGAAAAAAATTTCATGAGCCAAACTGTTGTTAATGAATAGAACATAAATGCTTTTGAGCAAACAAAAACAGAGCATTTGTGGAAGAGCAGTACCTACAGCACTTCCACAAGTACATTTCTGAAAGGTGTGTTTTTCAGTGAAATTTGATTAATTTCTCCTGAATGAATAATACAAGAAAAAGATAAGGGATGCCAGTAGGAATGGGGGACAAAGAAAGTAGGTAAGTTACTTGAAATGAACTATATAAAATAATAAAAAAAATTCATTGTGTGGTAACAAAAAATTAAGACAAACATACAAAAAAAATGAAGACTATCTAAAATGAAGAAGTAGTAATAATTAAATTCAAGTACTGTAACAGTCTTAAATTTTTCCAAGACATGTTGTACCCATTTTAAACTTCAAATATATATATTAAAATATAAAAATTCACCTCAAAGAGAATAAAAATAGAATTTATGATTTCCCTAACAAGAGAGAAAAAAGTGAAATTTTATAAACAGAATCCATCCTTAGAAAGCAGCAAAAATGAAAACAGAAACATAGAGAAGGAAGAACCAATAAAAAGTGAGATATAATGTCAGAGGTATAATTCCATATCCCCAATAAGCATACATGAGAACATAAAGTGTCTGAAGGCTTAGCTAAAACATCATAGTAGTTGTTGTTTTTTTATGGAGAGTCAGGAGTCAGTGAATCCTGCAACTGTATCTCTGTCTCCCCGTGTAACTATGAGTTATTTACAGGTAATTATTTCTGATTCATCTATGTATCCACATGGACAACATCTTTCTGTGGTGATGTGCCTCATCATTGTTAGAAACTTAAAATTAAACCAGTCTTGCCCTGACTGGTGTGGTTCAGTGGGTGGGGCATTGTCCTGCCGACCGAAAGGTTGCTGGTTCAATTCTCCATCAGGGCACATTCCTAGGTTGTAGGCCAGGAGGAGGCATGCTAAAGGCAATCGATTGCTTTTTTTTTTTTCCTCTCATTTTCCCCTCCCTTACCCTCTTTTTAAAAATAAATAAATAAAAAGTTTAAATAAAAATTAAATCAGTCTTTTTTTAAAGATTTTATTTATTTATTTTAGAGAGATGGGGAAGGGAGGGAGAAAGAGAGGGAGTGGAACATCAGTGTATGGTTGCCTCTAGCTCACCCCACACTGGGGATATGGCCTGCAACCCAGGCATGTGCCCTGACTGGGAATCAAAGCGGCGGTGATGCTTTGGTTCGCAGGCCTGCGCTCAATCCACTGAGCTACACTAGCCAGAGCCTAAACCAGTCTTTGAATAGTTATCAAGATGCTTATTTAGATTGATTGCTTTGTAAAGGCAAAACAATCTTTCTCTTGGTTCTAATTTTTGAAAATGCCATATGCCTAGTATATTTTAACACATGGGTGATTTCATCTATATAAGATCGTTCCTAAGATCTTATATATTTTATCCTACTGAGTTAAGAATTTCCAATGGACTTGTAGCATGACTTCATAACCATAATTTCTATGAAAGTCATATTAGTAATAAAAATAATACAATAGAAATAAGTCTAATTAACCTTCATTGAGCATTCACTGTATCCAAGACACTGTGTTACATATGCAGCATCTCTTTGAATACTCACATGTGTTTCATATGTAATGTATATTTATTAATCCCCTTTCATAGGTTAAGAGATACAGGCCTTGAGAGATTAAATCCTTCCTTGAGATTATATCTAAGGAGGGAATAAGCAGAAATTCGAAGTCAGGCATTTTAACTTCGGCGTTTATCCATTTTGCTATACTGTGCCTCAAGCCTTCCAAACACATCCTTCAAGTACAGTGAAAGTCCATTTGGCTGTTTCATTTTAATGAGTAAAGAACATTCAGACAATCAAAGAGAAATGGCACTTTATTTGCATAGTTGATGAGAAAAACAACAGCAAAAAATCTAAGATGTTTGTTTCAAATGCATATATTCTGTTGTTTTCTTCACTTTAGATAGGCTTGTGATTATCATTAAAAGACGGCTCCCTCTCTTCTCAGCCCTCAGTTCTCTTTGAACATCACTCTTCTCTAGGAGATAAAGGCAACCTTAAAAACAAGCTGACTAAGGAAGATCCAGAGTGGCATTTAATCATTTAATCAACAATTATTTATCAGCAAACTCTTCTGTGTATATAATTGTGTTGGCAATGAAGAGTGTAATGATAAAGCCCCTCTCCTGAGAAGATGCAACGATTAGCAGAGGAGAAAGATGAGAGCACGCCAGGACGCTGCCTGTGATGCAGTCAGCATTTAGTAAAATTGTTTGAACAGATAAATCAATGAGGAAGGAAGTTTTCTGGGGTACATTGGTTTCTTAGGGCTGCCTTACCCACCTACCACTAGTTGGGAGACTTCAAACAACAGAAATGTATCATCTAATAGCTCTGGAGGCTGGAATCTTGAAATCAAGCTGTAGGCAAGGGTACCCTCTTGCTTTTTAGGCCCTTTGTAGCTCCTGGTAGTTGCCCAGGAGTCCTCAGTGTTTGTTTTTTCGCACATGTGTCCCTCCTGTCTCTTCCTCTGTCATCATGCAATGATCTCTGTAGGTGACTGCCTGTGTCCTAATTTCTCTCCTTTTGGATGGACACTGCCACTGGATTAAGGTCTTTTATAATCAGTATGACTTCATATTAACTTGACTATATCTGCAGAAACTATTTCCAAATGAAGTCACATTCAGATAATACAATTTACTAATAATAGTTTAACATAGAATACTCTTTATTATAAATTGCATATCATCATTGATTTTCATAGAATGCTTGGACATTTGCCAAACTCATATATGTAGGCAGCCTATCGTGTCAATTGACAAATGAGTTTAGTTCTGGTATCGTTGTTAGTAATATTTTGTTTATGTTAATTAGTAATGAAAACATGAAACAATGAAGACCTATGTGGGAAATCTATTCATTTATTAGTAACAGCAAATAACTTCTTTTCTGACTTAATAATGAATGTCAAATACTAGAAGAATATTTCCCCCATTTATTTGTGCTAGTCATAAAGTCAGGGGCACAGACATGATACTATTTTAAATTTAATCTGCTTTATTAACATTTTCTGTAGCACTTTCCTAAATCTACACAATCACAAACTACCCCCAAACAAAAAAAAAAAAAAACACATTCCTGATTCACAGAGTGCTGATGTCCCTGGCGAAAATATTCCTACCACAATGCTTTTCAAACTACTACCAGCACGTTACTGAACATGAACATGAAACACCATTATATACATTTATTTTCACTGTACAGATACAAGAAATATGAGTAGCTTCCAGAGCACAAGTATGAGTAAATTTTAGTAAAATTATTATTAAAATGATGAATTTTGAGTGCTTATCCCTAAATTAAATGATTTTAAATTTATATAACTTAATATTAAATAATGACTCACAACTTTTTTAAAAAATTTACTGACTCTCATAAGTTGGTACTACCTGGCTGCAGAACACCACCGTCTAGGAAAACAAACTCACAAATACAGACATAGGAGTGAAAACTTAGGGGAATTTTGTAACTAGTGTGCATTTTAGTTTCCTTGGTTATAAGAATGTTATATAAACCAAAGATATTCAAACAATTGGTGTGTATACAATTGTAGAAAATATTCCTCATACATCTATTTCAACTGTTAACTATCATCATAAAATTACAGTATAATCACACATGTACATATATAGCATGCACATATAGAAATGATAGGAATATGTGTATATACACAGAGAGATTTATACATATGTATATGCATACATCTCTAAAATTTTGCAAAGTTGTTTGTGAATATAGCTGAATATCCTTTAATGTGAATAATCAGAATAATAGGGAAAATAAGCTAGAAATAGAAAGAAAGGAGCAGAGCAAACCAAGATGTGGTTTCTTATACTCCTCTGCATCTTCATTTTCTTTTCTGTGAAACAGAGTGAAAATAATAGAATTTATCTCAAAGGCTTATGAAAATTTTTAAGTAAGTTAATGTGGAAAAATGCTAAGAATGGTGCATGAAACAAAATAAAAATGTTAGGAGTTACATTTTTCTGTCTATTATAATTTTTTGTTTACTATTATCTAGTAAAAGATTTTCAGAATGAAATTGCTATGTGTTGTAGTTGTCATCTATTTTGACCACATTATCTCTAGAGAGGGTAGATCAATTAGAATTTTCATTCGCTGTGTAGGAGAATATTTAACAGGTGACAATTACTTTAATATTCTCTATTTTCTTTTTAGCTTTTCAATTGCATAGGTGAATAACATATTTAATTGGTTTAATCTATAATTTTTGGTTATTTATAAAGTTGGTACATTGTTCAATGTTTATTGGCCAGTAATAAAATAATTCTTCATTTGTAAATTGTTGTTCCACATCTTTGCCCATATTTTTATGAGAATATCAAGATTTTCCATAAAGCTTAGGCACTTATCTGTTGTTCATATAAAAGTTTGATTGCAATGTATGATAACTTTTTTATCATTTGGCCACTTAGGTGGTTTCTAGAACTTGGCTATTGTAAATAATGCTGCTATGAACATGGTGTTTCAGGATTCTTAGGGTATAATCCCAGAAGTGGAATTGCCGGGTCAAAAAGCAGTCCCAATTTTAGTTTTCTGAGGAATTTCATACTGTTTTCCACACTGGCTGTGCCAGTCTGCATTCCCACCAACAGTGCACTAGGGTTCCCTTTTCTCCACATCCTCTCCAACACTTGTTGTTTGTTGATTTGTTTATGATGGCCATTCTGACTGGTGTAGGGTGGTATCTCATTGTGGTTTTAATTTGTATCTCTCTGATGGCTAGTGATGCTGAGTATCTTTTCATATGCCTGTGGGCCCTATGTATGTCCTCTTTGGGAAGTGTACAGGTTCTTGCCCATCTTTTAATTGGATTATTTGTCTTCCTGGTGTTGAGTTGTATGAGTTCTTTATATATTTTAAAGATCAAACCCCTGTCCAAGGTATCATTGGCAAATATATTTTTCCAAACCATATGGTTGGTTCCCTTTTCATTTTAATGAAGTTTTCTTTAGCCAGGCAGAAGTTTCTTAGTTTGATGTAGTCCATTTGTTTATTCTTTCTTTTATTTCCCTTGCTGTAGGAGATACATCGGCAAAAATATTGCTGCATGGGATATCTGAAATTTTACTGCCTATCTTTTCCTCTAGGACTTTTATGGTGTCACAGATTATATTTAAGTCTTTTATAGATCTTGAGTTTATTCTGCTGTATGGTATAAGGGCCCATCAGTAAATAAATGGATCAAAAAATTGGTACATTTACACAATGGAAAGAAAGAAGGAGCTCCTACCCTTCGTGATAGCATGGATGGAACTGGAAAGTATTAAACTAAGTGAAATATGGCAGGTGGTGAAAGACAAATATCCTATGATCTCACCTATAAGGGGAACCTAATGAACAAATGAACAAAATAGAACCAGAGGCATGGAAACAAGGAACAGACTGACAGGGACCAGAGGGGAGGGGGTAGGGAAGAAGAGGGGAAAGAAGGGGAAGGGTCTATTCAAAGAGCAGGTAAAAATGACTCATGGACATGGACCCCAGGGTAGGGATTGACTCTGTGAGCACGATGGGGGATGGAGTTGGAGGGGCAGCGGAGAGCAACATGGGAAACATTAGGACAACTGAAATAGAACAACAATAAAAAATGGAAGCTAAAAAATATATGGAGGATTATCAGGATTCTAGGGGCACTGTTTGCTGGAGGCTTCTTGCCCTCTACATTCTCAAGTATGTATTATTTTCCTTCACCCCAATAAGATCTTATCACTACATTTAATCATTTAAAAATTTACTATTTGAACTTATAAAAATTTTGAGTAGGGAAAAAGTGTCAGATCAGCCAATATTTGTCCTTATTGTTTATCTCTCCCCTTGGTGAGGTCTTTACAGCTGACCTCACACACAATATTATAGAATACAATTTCTATATATTCTATAGTATTGGGGGACTTTATTTTAAACATATATATTTTTATCACAAATTTATTTTGGTGTATTATTGAAATTAGACTCTCAATGTTTTTTTATATTTTCGTATATCCATACATTGACATTCCATTCTCCTGATTCATTTAAAATGTTGCTTTTAGCACATAGACCTCTAAATATACTTTTATTTTTAACATTCTGTTGAGTTTTATAACTATGCCAGTACTATACCAACTCTCCATATCTCTGCCCTGTTTTTGAAACTCTTCTGACTGAAGCACACACTGGTACATGAAAGTTATAAAGGCTGAAGTACAATGAAACACATTCAGTTTTTTTATCCTCACCTAAGGGCATGCTCATCAATTTTAGAGACAGGGGAAAGGAGGGAGAGAGACAGGGAGAGAAGCATCGATGTGAGAAACAGATTAGTTCCTTTCTGTGTGCACCCTGAACAGGAACCAAACCTACAACCTAGGTACATGCCCTGACCAGGAATCGAACCTGTGACCTTTGGTTTATGGGGATGACATTCAAACCAACTGAGTCACACCGGCCAGGGCTACTATGAAATTAATGACTGGCTATGACTGTCTCATTATCATTTAAAAAGACAGTTTATTTTATTGCAGGAAGACATGGCTTCTGGGGTGTTTTTGTTTTTGTTTTTGTTTTTGGCCTTGCTTTGTTTTTAGTTTCATGTTTTTCCCCTAAAAAAGAAATGTACATTTAAGTTAACACATAGTAATTAAATTTTCAAAAAATAGGCAAGGGCATTACGTTGATCCACAGCATCTGTGATCATATGCCTCTAACTTAAGTTATTCATATTTAATGTTTTAATGGCACAGCAGAGTGTTTTTCTGTGTTAAGGGAGATGTTTGATCTCAATAGAGTTCTTTTTTCCTTTCCTTACTACATATTTTAAGCTGAAAAGAACTTTTACATTTGGGTAAAGAGAGGTAATAAAAACTTTCCTTAGAAAGGCAATGTGGTAATGACTATTCAGTTTTATAGACTCAAATTATCATTTCTCGTCTCAATGAATTACTCTAAGAAGCTTTTAATCTAATTAATCCTTAACCAAGTATAACTGCACAGGGTGATGTTTTGTGTAGCTGCCAAAATTCGCAAACAAATTTAGATAAAATTATCTCCAGTTAACCTATGTCTATTCAGGTTTTAAGGTAAGGAACATTTTAGTTAATTTAACTATTTCATTTTATTTAAATGTCTTATATTAATCTGTTTGTGTGTGTCTGTGTTTGTGTACCTGTTTATGAACATTTGCTTATTCTTTCTCTGAAGTTGCCTAGCATTCCCTTTGTCACTGTCATGAGAATTAATCTATGTGAGGTAATAGAAAAGAAGCATCTTAGGAAATGAAGAGAACCGGTCTCTACTGATAGCTACTCCCTTTCTCTGGGATTCATTTTTCTTAAATTTCAGATTGAGGACCACCTCAAACTCTAACATACTATGATTCTAATTTAATAATGGTAAAACTTCTTTCAAAAAGAAAATTATTGTTACATTATTGATTGTGTCTTCTATATTTAAATCTGAGTTCTAGAACTCTTGAACAAACTTTCTCTTGTTCATAAGTCTTCCCAGATATTAACTCTAGAAGTGTCAGTTGGGACCTTTAATGAGTAGGCACAAAAGGTTAGGGGACCCTGAATGTATATAACTAAAACATATATGCAGCACACTATAAAACTAGGAGGAAGAGTTTTAAAATTAAAAATACATTTATTTATTGTTGTTATAAGCTACATATAAGCAAAAAATTAAAATAACGAAAAATAAATCTTGAAAATACAGTTACTGTCACTGATTAATTGAGTATATTATTTTATTTAGTTTGTTCTACCACAAATTAAGAAAGAATATATCTTTTATATAAAATTATCATAGAAGCTGAATGAAACAGCATGCATCAAGCCCTGAGCCTGGATTTTGGCACATAAAAATAGTACCTCTTACCTTATTTCTTGTGTCTGCAATTTTTTCATTATGAAAAATTTCGCAAGTATACTTAGTAGGCCTAAGGGATTATGACCCGCATGTGTCTGCCATCAAGTCTCAACAGGCATCGAGCCATTTTGTCCCCAACCCATTTGGCATTATTTTGAAGTAAATTCCAAACATGGTAACACTTTATCTGTATACATTTTAAGTCGGTATCTCTAAATAATAATTCCTCTTTATATGAGAACAACCCAAATAGTATGATCACATTCAATTAATAAAAATTTCTTGGCAGTAAATCTAATTAGATTTAAACACTGTTCCTCACACTAAAGAAGAAAGTAACAACAGAAGGAAGGGAAGATGACCGTTGGAAATAAATTCCTATTTCATTTTTACTATATGTATGTATGTATTTTGTCTGTTTTATTGTATTCTTGAATGAGGTGTGGTACCTGAACCCCAGAGCAGTCAAATGATTAGGTCAAATATGAGCCTAAAGCTAAAATATTCACTCTAGGTCAGCCCCCACCCTGTCCCACTGGAATATGTATATTTCAGGAGCTGATGAATGTCCCACTGTAAATAAATGCAGTGGATTCATATCATTTGTGGTAGTTCTATAAAGTACCCAAGAACACCGAATTAGTGAATGCTGAACCATCGTTCCTAGAGAAAATACAGGATTTGTTTCCTGTGAGCCTCCAGTCACAACATGGTTTTTGTTTTTTTGGTCAACCAATCAATACATAACCTTGTTTTATGTGTTTCTGTTTAAAGGCATCTTAGTTAGTATACATTGTTGATTCATTAACATTGACCTCATGGTCAATAGCACTAAACATCGTGCCTGAATAAAGCTCCTACAATACACGCATTCTCCCCACAGGCCTTCTTGCATCTAGGAACACCAGGCATCACTTCAGCACTATGGTAGGGAGTTTTTAGACAGTAAAGTTGAAAAAACACACACAAATGCCAAAAATGTGGCACTAAATATACCAGAAAAACATTTGTTTACAGTGTGAGAGCTGAAATAAGAAGGCAGAGCACAGCGGTGTCCAGCCTTACCTGGGGGCTGCCACATCACACAACTCCGTGTGCACCACACTGCACCTGTGTGTGCGAGAACAGGAAAGCCCGCAAGCACTGAAGTTAGGGTTACAAATACATTTCAGTAAGTAGGCACATTTTCAAACATGGAATCCATGAATAATGAAGATTGATTATGTACACATTTATGCACAGGTATACATTTAGAACTGGAAAGAATTAACCTTAGAGAATAATTATAAATAATAGATTACAGAGTTTAGGGAGCAAAGAAGGGAGAAAGGTACAAGGCAGAGCAACATTAGATAACTTTTCCATACATCACTGAATAAAGTAAAGTAAGTTGAGATGAAAACACATCCAGAAGTTTTGAGTGACGTCCCTGAGCCTGTGGATGAGGAAGGAGCTGGGATGTCTGTCTGCAGCACAGTGTGATGGAGACGGCAAATGGAACTCTGCTACCTGGCTCTGCTCTGCTCTGACCTGCCCCGCATGTATTCATCGCAGCAGAGCCTTTACCAGGCCAGTCTGTGACCTGCACACAGAAACTGCTCCTTCAGTTCTACCAAACTAATGTTTCATAGACTATTCAAAGTTTTCACCATCTTGACCATCCAAGCTTTTGTTCCTCATATCAGAGTAGAGACATACTTTTTAATGAGACCAAGAGAATTTACATGATTCAAAAACCTGCTTAGCAGTCAACAAACAGGAGGAGAAAAAAAACAGCTAATCAGTGTAATAAGGCTATTTTTTAATTAAAAATGTATCTGCACATGCACAACTGAAGGTTAAAATGAAATAACCCTGAAAATGGGACAGACTAACTTGTGACAGATAAATTCTGGCCTCCAGACTCACAAAGCCAAACCCACAGTGACAGCAGCCTTTGAAGATAAGGACCAAGGGTAGAATTCACTTGACTTGAACTGATCTTACAGAGCCACTGGGCTCTGTCTTTCATAAAGTTATCTGGGAAAAAGGCCAGTGATCTCGCAAACTGCCCCGGCCCTTCAACACAAATGATATTTGAACAAAGCAAAATGTTGAACCTGAGAACAGGAAATATGAAGGAGGCAATCACTAGATGGATTAATTCCAAAAGATTGAGCACT
>PVKM010028821.1:0-18178 GCA_004027735.1 Carollia perspicillata
ATTTCTTTTGCTGTGCAGAAACTTTTTTATTCTAGTGTAGTCCTACTTGTTTAGTTTTGCTTTTGTTTCTTTTACTTTTGGTGTTAAATCCAAAAATCATTGCTGTAACCAATATCAAGGAGTTCACCCTTTATATTTCTTTTAGAGTTAATGGCTTCCAGTCCTATGTTTAAGACCATTTGTTCAAGGTGAGGGGGGGAGGCAGAAAACTGTACTTGAACAACAATAAAAAAAAAAGACCATTTGTTTTGTTCAAGGCCAAACTATTTAATCCATATGGAGTGGATTTTTGTCTATGGTATAAAGCAGTGGTCCAATTTCATTCTTTTGCATGTGGATACCCAGTTTTCTCAACACCATTTGTTGAAGAAACTATCCTTTCCCCCTTGTATATTCTTTTTTGTTGAAAATTAGTTGACTATATAGGCACAGATTTGTCTGTGGGCTTTCTCTTCTGCTCTATTGATCTATGGGCCTGTTTTTATGCCGATACTATACTGTTTTGATTAGTGTAGCTTTATAATATAGTTTGAGATCAGGATGTCAATAACTCCAGCATCGTTCTCCTTTCTTAAGTTTGCTTTGGCTTCTTAGAGTCTTTGCGACCATCCAGACAGGATGCTTTGTTCTTATTGGCTCCCAGCAGTAGAGGGTGTGCTAAGCCCAATCAATGTTCCATGGATTGTGAACCCCAAACTGGCTCTGATAACCAGCTGAGTTCCATGGAGACCCCTGGGGCATGTGTCGTGCACAGTTCTAAATCAAAGCAATGAAGACTGCAGGACCTGACTTCAACATGAGTCTAAGGATCAGGTTCATCATCAATTCAGTCTTTAAAATGCATCTTCCTGGGACTGAACTGATATTTCCTTCATCAGAGCATCCACACTGGGAGTAAAAAGAAAACAAAACCAAACAAACCAAATAAAAACAAAACAGAATTAAACACAGGATTACCACATGATCCAGCATTCCCTCCCATTTCTGGGTCTATAGCCGAGAGCACTGAAAGCCGGGACTCACACAGGTATTTGTACCCCGTGCTCCCAGCGGCACTGCACACAGTAGCCAAAAGGCAGGAAAAACCCAAATGCCGATGGGTGAATGGGTAAATAAAATGTGGTTTATATGCCCTAGCCAGTGTGGCTCAGGTGATTGGAACGTCATTCCATAAACTGAAAGGTCGCAGGTTCGATTCCTGGTCAAGATGCATGCCTAGGTTGCTGGTTTAGTCCCTAGTCGGGGTGCGTATGAAAGGCAAATGATTGCAGTTTCTCTATTGCCTTGATGTTTCTCTCCCTCCCTCCCTTCCCCTCTCTCTAAAATCAATACGCTTGTCCTTAGGTGAGGATAGTATGAAAATAGTATGAAATTGTATTCATGAATAAGTTTCAAATGAATCTTGTTTCATATGTGGTTTATACATATCATAGAATATTATTTAGTCTTAAAATGGAGGGAAATGCTGGCATGTGCTACAATACAAATGAACCCTGAGGACTTACGTTAAATGCAATGAGCCAGTCAGAAAGACAAATTCTGTACGATCCATTTATGTGAGTGCCTTGGGTAGTCAAAGTTGTAGAGTCAGAGAGTAGGATGGTGTTTGCCCGGCACCTGGGGCCAGAGAGAATGGGGATTTATTTATTAATGGGCACTGAGTTTCACATCCGACTGCTGGAAGAGTTCAGGAAAGGGGTGGTGGTGGTGGTCACACAACAGCGTAAATGTGCTTAATAGCCCTGACCCTTAACAACAGTAAACTTTGTGTTATGTATGTATGTTTTATTGATTTTAGAGAGAGAACGCGAGCAAGGTAGAGAGAAAAAAAAAACCTAGATTCGTTGTGCCACATATTTATGCATTTATTGGTTGATTCTGACCGGGGGTGGAACCTGCAACCGTGGCATAGTGGGACACACCCTCACTGAGCTACCTGGCCAGGGCCTGTTCTGTACACTTTGCCACAATGAAACAAAACAATCAGGGAGTGTGCCCCGTCCACTTTGAGCAGAGGTTCTTGTTAGTAAAGGCGGGATTGAACCTCTGAACACATGTCCTAGAGGGGCCCCTGAGACCAGGGCTTCCCGCTGCCCGCTGTGGGCTGCCCGCTGGCACTCCCTGGACATGGACAGCAGAAACCAGAGGAGGGGAGCTCCCGAATATGGGCTTTTTCTCACCTCCCTGGGCAGAGCTGCCGGCTCCCAGATGAGGCACAGGAGAGCTCGGAGGGGAACAAAGCCAAGAGGGTAATTTAAAGGTGCCCTGACCCCCCCAGGGGCAGCATGCACCATTGTACCGGGGTCCCCCCCTTTTCTCCCAGGCACCACCAATCATAAATATGCATGAATAAAGGAGGCCCCAGTCCGTTCCCACTTCTCCAGTTGGGCTCCCTGTTAGTGGGGGAGAGGCGGGTCCTCTGAGGAGCCGGGCAGAACCCAATGCCCTGCGTGTGACTTGCAGCAGCCATTGTAATTATCACCTGCAGAAGGGGACTTATCACATAACAACTTTCTTGCCCCGCAGGGGGCGGGAGGTGGGGCCCTCTAGCAACCGAAGAGACTCGTGTCTTCATTCATTAATTTCCCAGTGTCAGTACTAAATTGAGGTTTCTGAGCAATTTGCAGATTAATAACCACTCAAGATGTGGGGCCACATAGCCTCACCATGTCAAAAAATAAGACACTCCCTCCTCTCCTTCTCTTCACTAAGAACGTGCATCAGATATATCGAGAGGGAAAAAAGAGAAAAGCAGAAATGTAAGTAACCTTTCCTTTCCTGCATAGCAAGTCTTCCTGCAGCCCCAGCGCCCAGCAACTCCTGGATTACTCTCTCCCTCTTTTTTCTTTTCTTTTCTTTTCTTTTCTTTTCTTTTCTTTTCTTTTCTTTTCTTTTCTTTTCTTTTCTTTTCTTTTCTTTTCTTCTCTTTTCTTTTCTTTCCTTCTCTTTTCTTTTTCCTTTTTCTGCTCAATGGATTGTGGTCAAGGCCATTGTAACATGAGCAGTGCCTCGGAGGGGATTGGCCGAGGGGGCTGCGAGGGGCCCCTTTCACAGAGGGCTAATTGCGTTTCAGACCACCAGTATTCGGGAGCTACAGATGTCTTCCTTCATTTGCCTAGGCAGCACAATTGGACCCATCTGTTGCATTTATTCCGCGGGCTCCCCTGCCCACCCCACCCCCGGCCCCCTCTCCCCTCCCCTCCTTTCCCTTGTCTGCTGGGTCTAAATTGAAAACTCATCAAAATGTAATCCAAGAGCAGTTTGGCTGTGAGCTGCTGAGAGGGGCTCGGTGGGAATAAAGGCCCCCCGCCACTTTACACACGGGCCAGAGCCTGGGGAGCCGGGTCACAGGCAGCCTTAGGGGGGAAAGTGAGAAGTTAGCCGGCAGATGGGCTGCTCCACGCGGCCCTATAACCTGATGCCTCCGAAGAGGGGCCCTAGCAACGGGCCAGGCCCAGGCGGGAGGATGCCACTGCCCTGGAGGTGGCGACCCCACCTCGAAGGCCTCGCCCCTGGCCCAGGATGCTTCGATTTCAAACAGGGCCGGGGCCAGGGCTCATCACTCTCTGACCCCCATCTGCCCTCTTGAGCTCAAAGGGATTTCCAAGGCAGAGAGGGCAGGCCCAGCGTGGCCCCACAGGGGCTGGGGAATGTGGCACTCGGAAGACAGCCCGCCTGCCCAGCCCATCTCCTGCACACCCAGGCCTCTTTCCATGCCCCTCCCTCTGCTCCAGAGGCCTTGTGATGTCCTCAGGCTCTTTCCTGGACCTACTTCTCTATCTCCCAAGCAGGCAGTGGGCTCTGGAAGGTATGGATGTGTTTGTTGCTGTCCCAGGCTCAGAGGCTAACCTGGGGGCTCTGCTTGCTACCAGTATAGAAGTCCCAGCTCCGGTCTCCAGTCTGTTTGGTGTTGTGTGTGTGCGAGGGTGGGGGTGGGGTCTTCTTTCTAATACCTGCCCCAGCCTGGGCCGAGAATGGGGCTGTTACCCCCAGGAGCAGCTGGCTGGTGGCTGCGTCCTCCCACCTGTCTTCTGGGGGAGGGCAGCCTGCCCGTGGGCATGGCGTTTCAGACCAGTAGGCTCGGAAGAACAGCTGTAGTGAGGTTTCAGTGTGGGCACATCTGTGCACTGGGTGCCTAGAGTTTTGTGGAGGACGTGGGTGCCTCTTTGTTGCTGAAGAATTGTGGATGTGGGGCTTCCAAACGTTTTTTTAAAACTGAAACCCACAGTAAAACACCCCCACACACATTTTGTCTATTTATTTCGCATATATATTTTTCATAGCAACCCAGTATACAAGCAACAGACATGTATAACTAAAGCCAAAGCTTCACAAAATAACACCTCCCTCCACTCTGTGCGATGTGCTCTGACACTTCATACTCTGACGTTCCAGTCGTGTCACCCCAGTTTTGAAGACGCTGCACTGCTGTCACAGCCTGCCACAGTGGCCCCCCAGGGAGTGTCCTCACACACTCACAGGCATCAGAAGCTGCACTGGGAATGTGTGGAAACGCAGATGCCCAGGCCTATCCCTGAGAGTTTGGTAGGGCCCTGAAGTAGGGCCGGGGAATGGGTATTTCTGGCGACAGAAACCCCTGGCATCTTGGGAAATTCCACTGCCTCCAGTGTGCTCAGTGGTCTCGGGCCCCTGGTCTAAGCTGGAAACAAAAGGTCACCCAAGATGGTCAGCTCAAGGTGGGGCCTTCCAAGGTCGCCTCCTCTCCTGCCACTTCCCCACCATGTCTTAATTAAATCCTCACTCAGTGAGAGTGTGGATGTCAGGTCTGGCTTGGTTGGCTTTTAATTGAAGTGTTAATTTGTAGCTGCAGAGAGTAAGGCCCTTCAGGTCTGGAGCCTCTCCTTTGCAGCCATCCTAAGCTGATTAGCCTTGGGGGGTCTGAGGGGATACAAGCCATCAGCAGGGGAGTTAGCTGGGCCAGAATCTGGCCTTGGAGAGGCCTTTGCGGAGAGGGGGCGGGCCAGGGCTGAAGCCTTCTGCACCTGCCTCATCCTGCCCACCAGCCGCCAGGCGAACACCTGCCCCGATGGGCCTCCAAGGCCCTGACCTGGCTTCTGCCACACTGCCCCCCACACCGAGTCCATCTTGATGAGAAAGAGATACCTTTATCCTGTGAGTCATCTGCTCACACACAATTGTCTACACGATCTGCTCCTTAGCTTGACGCTCCAGGCCCCCCAGGACCTGCTCCCAGAGCATCTCCCAGTGCCCCTCTCCTGCCCTCCCTTTATCCCAGCTGGGCCAGGCTGCTCCCTCTCCCCACCCGGGGCCGCGCAGTTTCCACTTCTGTCTCCGGCCCTTTGATCTGCTGGCCTCCACCTGGAATGTCCTTGCTGACTCTTGTCCATCCTTCAATGCTCAGAGTCACTGACACCTCCTCCAGGACCCTCCTGTCCTGTCGGGTTGTCAGGAACAGGACTTACTGCAGAGTGTGATGAGCTGAGAGAAGGAATCGAAAGGGTCTACTTGCCAGAGCACCCAGGGACACCGGGTAATCAAGCCTTGGGAAGAACAGGCAGCTCTTGGGCGGGCCTGGTCCTTCTGTCCCCCACCCCTTTCCCTCTCAGCTTCTCTGTCCCTTCCTGGACACCTACTCCTCATTGCTGGCATGAATCTGGTTCGGTAGTTGTGGTTCTAGAAGTGAACAGCCTGGGCTCACAGCCTGTCTTTGCCTCTCACCAGCTAAGGGGCACTGCGTTCACCTTCCTAGCCTCACTGTCCTTGTCTGCACAATGGAGACAGCCTTTTGCTACCTGTCCCTGAATCGAGGCCTGTGTGAGCTGCATGCACACAGGAGGCCAGCCCTCCCCAGGCTCTGCCCCTTCTCTTCCTCTCTGTCCTTCCTCTGGGCTGTGGGCTCCAGCCCAGGCCCTCTCTTGCACTTACTTTTTGGTGAACACCTCCAGTTCCTTCCCTGCGGAAGCCACTGCAGCAGCCCCTGTCTTCTGGAGAGCCTTTTGACCCACGTTATGAAACGAGGACTCGGAGACCTGCGAACAGGGCCTCACTTCTCAGCCTTGCCAACTCCCCCACCCCAAGGTCCCAGGACAGCCTCAGTTCCCAATGACAGCAACGGTCCTGGTTGGGCAGCTACCTGTGGGCCCTATATTGTGCTAAATGCTTCACAGAGGTCATGTACCGTATTTTTTGGACTATAAGACACACCTCATCTCTCCCCCACAAATTTTGGGAGGAAAATGGGGGTGCATCTTATAGTCCGAATGTAGCTTGTCTGGCTCACTGTGGGTAGGGCAGCAGCCTATGTTATTTATATCATTAAATATGTTACCACATATTTTGCTTCAAAAATTTTTTTCCTATTTTCCTCCTCTAAAACCTAGATGCATCTTATGGTCCAGTGTGTCTTACAGTCCGAAAAATTTGGTAATCCTCTGGAGGACCTCAAAGGCGGGAACAGTGTCATTGCTATTTAACAGAGTAGAGCACTGAGGTTCAGGGGCGTGTGACTTGTTCAGGCTGTGCTCCTGCATTGTCTGCAGCCAGAATGATATTTTAAAAACACCAACGGGTCCTGGGAGCCCCTGCCTTACCTCCTCCCTTCCTCCACCCTCAGTGACTCTCCATGGCTCTGGTGCCTGCTGAACTTCCCACTCTTGTCTCTCATCACTCTCTCCCATATTTTCTGCACTACAGACACATGGGCCTTCTATGTAGCACTCTCTCCCTAACCACAGGGCCTTTGCACATGCCGTTTCTACTGAGTGGACTATCTTTTGCACCCCACTTCCAAATTGAGCTCCCATACTTCCTTCTTCGCAAGAGCCTACCTCCCTAGACTAGGTTGCAACCCCCAACCACCCCCACCCTCAGCAGTCTCAGCATATGTGCCCCTTCTTTGTATCCTTTGTACCAGTAAAGTGTTGGCCAAAAGATCCATGCAGTGTGTTAAAAATCTCTCTCCCCATCAGACTGTAAGCTCTAAGAGGGCAGGACTCATCAGTCTATCACACCCCTATCTCCAGGGCTTAGCACACTGCCTGGCACGGAGCAGACACGCAGTTAATGCTTGTGACTGAACGCATATAGAAAATGAGGGGCCTAGGGTTTGAACCCACAGGTCTCGGATGCCAAACCTGGGCTCTCAACCTGGCCACCCTGGGCTTCCTGGGAAGATATATCATGGGAGCAGAGGACTGGGGCTTCTAAGCTTCAGGGCTCATTATCAAGTTGGGGCTGCAGGTGGGTTGGGGGGTCAGCAGACATTTTTTTCACTGAAGGAGTGGGATGGAAGCTCGCAGGAGGGGGTGGGGTCATCTCAGGCTAATCCTGCACTGAATGGGTTGATGGAGGTCTGCTGGGTGCCCCACCCCCTCACAGCCCCTGTACCCTCACAGGGCTGACTGCCCACCTCGCACACCACAGGGCTCTGGGCTCAGAGATAACCCCAAGGCCAGACCACTCACAATGCCCCGCAGGCAGCCTGGGGCCAACTGCAGCATGAAGAGACCAGAGCAGCCGCTCCCTGCACGGCTGGGTCTTCTTCCTCAGGAGGTGAGGTCACTGCAGCAGCAATGTCAAAGCCTTCAGGGGAGCCTCTTCAAGTCCCCCAACAAAGGGCGTAGCCCTGGGGACAAGGGTGGGTGTGGGGGTTACGCCTCTGTTGGGGAGGGCCGGTGTGACGGATACCCTGCTGGACATCTGAAGCAATGTCACTCATAGCAAGAGTGGGGCTGCTTGACTCCCAGCCCAGGCTGATCTTCTTTTGGGGGTCTAGATGTCCTCCAGCTCCTTGGATCTGGGGAGTGGAGGCTGACCTCCTTGAGGCTGCATTACCGTCAGCAGGCCCTGTCTGCTTGGACGAGGGAGACAGTGGGCAGCCCATTGGCTCAGGCTCAGCATAAGCAGAGCCAAGTCCAAAGGGGACTCAGGGCCCCTGCTGCTACCCCAGGCTCCTGTCTGATCCACAGAGCTGTTCCCTCAGCTAAGCCAGCTTGTTCTGGTTGCTCAGGCTGCCATACCACGCAGAGGATGGTATTCTCCAAGCTCTTCTTCAGTTAGTTTGCATTTTGCCCTGTGTACGTGTGGCTTTTATGACCAAACAAGCAGGATGGAAGGGAACAGTGCAAAAAGTGAGTCACCCCTCCTGACCTGTCTGTCCACTGCCTAGAGGAAACCAGCACCCTGGGCCAGGGAAGGGCTACTGGCTGTCTTATGGCTTAGGTCTGTGCTCAAGCTCTCAGTGCCGTAGTTTCTGCAGCTGTAAAATGGGGTAATAATGCTATCAATCCCATCGGACTGTGGTGGGATAAATGAGATGATGTGTGTGGAGACCTCGGAATGGTGCCTTTACTGAGCATGCTCCAATGCACACACATAGAAACTATGCTTAATAACAAACTCGTGCGTGTGACTTCCTGAAAACTTCATGTAAATCCAAGCAAATGCGTTGCGCAAGGATATTGGAGGATGTCCTGTACACTGTCATGCTCCTTGGCTTTTTCAGTGATGTGTTAATGATAGCATGGGTGTCTTTCTGTGCAGGCAGGTGGATCCCTACTCCTTTGTGATGGCTGCCCAGTTCCATTATGTGCATATACCACAACTTATTTAAATGAGATACTGTGATGGGCATTGGGTCAGGCCTCATTTTTGCTATTAAAACAACACTGCCATAAACACCCTTACACATTGTACCGATGAGCACATTTCACTTGCAAATGATAGACACCAAAGGCAAACTGGCATGAGTGAAAAAAGAAATGTATTGGTTTGTGTAGTTGAAAAGCCAGGAGTCTGGCTTCAACTTCAAGGACAGTGGAATCCTCCTGTGGCCCCTATGGTGGCTTCAGCTAACTTTCTCCCTCTCTTTGTTCCCTCCCTTCCTTCTATTCTTGGCTTTGCTCCTGTCTCGCTTTGTTCTCAGAGAGGCTCTCTCCATGTGAAGGCAAGAAAGCCACCATCCTATTCCAAGTTTATGTCTTACAAGCTTGACAACCTCAGCAAAAAGAGGGTGTCCATCTCATTAATTCCAGCCAAGGTCCTGGAATGGAGTCTAATTGGCCTGGCTCGAATCGCTTGCATATTCACCTCTGCACGCATGTGTGGGTGGGCCTGTAGGACATTTTCTTAGAAGTGAAATGGTGGGCCAGAGAGGATGCTCATTTTAGCACAGCCAACCTGCTCTGCTGCTGCTTGTGCACCGTGGAAGTCCTTGGCTTCGTGGCAGGGCGGGAGGTAGGGGAAGCTTCTGGCCAGCTTGTGGCAGTGACAGCGCAGGCATCTCATAGTACCCAAGTGGCTTTAAGAAGAAACACAGACTCCTGACCTGACAACCGATCACTCCCCGCTGCATCACCCAGCACCAGCTAACTTACCAGTCTTGTATCCTATCATTCTCCTGCTCTCTGACCACAGCAGACAGTGCACTATCCCCTAAACATGGTAACCATTAGTATCCTTAGAAAATAGAGCACAAAACTCAAGTGGCAACGTTTTGTTGTGAGTTCAATCCCAGGAAAGCAGGAGTAAGGGGAAAGCTGAGTAAGAGAGGATATGAGGGGGTAGGTTATGCCTTGGTCACTGCTCATAACCAGCACAGCTGACTGGTTGGTCCTGCAAGACATCTGGGGAAAGATGGTACAAGGCTACTTTGTCTCCAAACAGACCAGGGGAGGATCAGAGAAGAATTAATCTGCTAGCTTCTGTTTCTGGTTGGTCAAAGTTCAGTCCCTTAGAGCACCAGCTCCCCTGTCCTTCTGGGCTATGCCACCTGGCCCTCTGCTAGTGAAGCCAGGTCCCAAACAGCAGTGGTGGCACCTGCAGCACCACCCGCTGTGGCATCAGTGCTCCTTGCCTGCCCACCTGTGGCCTGCAGCCTCACAGGCCCGGTGGAAGGAACTGGTTGTGGGAAGTAAGGGGCAGGTCTGGTCATGACCAGAAGCAGCTACTGGAACAATGAAAGCTGGAGTGTAAGGCCAGCGTGCACATGGGATCTGGCACATGAACGGAGTCCACAAACAGCTTCTCTGTGCTGTCCCACCTGATGGTTGCCTTCCCCAGGTAAGTCTTTCATTCCAAATCTGCCAGTCTAATCGTCACGCATCCATTTATTTATCTCTATTCATTATTGAGTGCCTACCATGCTCCAGGCTGTGGGGATACAGGCCAGGGACATAACCCCTGGTGGCAGGGAGCTGTTTCTAGGTGGGGTTGGGGGGTTGGGGATTAGACCCATTAATAGTGGCTGTATCACGATATGATGGGCATGGTGGTAGAAATATGCCTGTTATAAGAGGGTACCATGGACACTATTTGGAGTGACATAAAATCCAAAGCAAGAATTGCTTACACATGGTGAAAGTTTTTCTCTCTCCAGATTTTCTGTCCGTGGCTAACAGGACAGCTCTGCTCCCTAAAACCCTGAGGAACCTGCTATTCCTAGCCCATGGCTTTCATCTGATTAGCCAAGATGGTAGCACCGTTCCAGGTGGCAGGAAGGAGAACGAGATGAAGAAGGGGCACAGGGCACACACATCGCAGCGGTCTCTTAAGAAAGGTTCCTGACTTCCTGAGGGAAACGCCCTGAAGAGTGATGGGGGTGCCTCCCTGAGAAGCAGCAGCAAGAAGGCAACCTGGCACCCAACTTCTCCAGCCGCAGCTCGGGCCCATGCCCCCAGCAGCGCCAACAGGACAAGGTGCTGGGTTGGGTTTGCCCTCATCCCAGCCCCGGGTCGTCGCCCCCTGCTGCCCCCTGAGACCCAGCAGTGTCACCCCTGCTGCAGTGGCGGAGGGAAGAGCAGGGCCTGAGGACGCGCACCGCGCAGAGGGCCCAGAGTCCGGTCACGCAGGGAGGGGTGGGAGCGAGCACCAACGCCCGCTCTTCCAGCCGAGGCCTTGCGCGTGCGCCGGGGCTGGGGGGCTCAGCATCCGGGGTCTGGCTGCCCGCCCACCCCCGCGCGGGGCCTGCTGGGAGTTCCAGTGGCAGTTTGTGCGGTTGGGCTGCCGTTCTCCGTCGAGGGACGGCCCCGGAGAACCTGGCTCTGGTAGGACGCGATTTTTGTCTTTAACGACAGCTGGACCCCAGCCTTGACTACTTCAAGTATATTTGGGCGACTCTGTATTTGTCGGTTCCGATCCCAGTGGTTTAGTGGTATAAAACTCTTCTATGTTGTGGCCGAAATTATGTGACGTGAGTGAGGAAAACCCTTCCGTGAGTTACTTTATAGTCCAGTATACTCGGTGATTCAAACTTCGAAGGACATGCATATTTGGAAAATGATACATTTTTTTCCTTCACGACTTTACAACTCTTCAAGAGGCCGTTTTTCCGGAGTAAAGATTTGGTGGGAGCTGTATAACGAGATGGGACGATTCCAGTGCCGTCCTCTGACAATCAGACACGTTTAAATTCACTTTCTCCAAAATAAAGGGGGGAGGGGGGACCTGGAGGCTGCCATAAGCCACTTGTTTGCTTCTATTCCATTGGTCAGAATTTAGTCACATGACCACATCTAGCCGCAATGGAGGCTGGGAAGTCTCTTGACCGTTTACTGAACTAAAAAATTCCATTCTATGAATGCAGGAGGAGGGAGACAACCAATAGCCTCCGCTACAGGCACGTGACACAAGAAGGTGATCGTGGTAGTGAGGGGAGAAGGTGGCCCTGAGGTGTCTTAAAAGATGAATTTCTGCTGGCCATTCACCGAGGAGGGGGAAGGGCAGCCCAGGCAGCCCAGAGGGGACTGTGTGGGCAGGGGGGTTACAGGACTGATGTGCAGCAGCATGCTGTGTGTGTGCGTGTGTGTTGGGGGGGCAGTGCACACAGGCGTGTGCACATGTGCATGCACCCATATGGGTAGGGGGCACTGTCAAGAGCTGATGCTGGAAAGCTGAGCAGGTCTCAGGTCATGTGCCCTGTGCACCTCAAAAGGAAATTCCGGCTTTATCTCTTCTAAGTGCAGTGTGGAGTCAGTTGCACTAAAGTGTAGTTTAGTTTTTCTAAACTGAAATCTTCAGGAAGTCAAATCTGCTTGAGAAATTGAGAGGGGAGAAGTGAGAGGAGAGCAGGTAGCTGTCCGGTTCCTGGGCTGGGTGGGCGGGGGCAGAGGTCCAGTCCCCTGTGGAGTCTGAGGAAGCTGGCCAGGGGTGGGGAGAGCAGCTGGGGTGGAGGAGTGTCTGAGGGAGTCTGGGTGTAAGAGCTGGATGGAGAAAAGGCTAGAGGCTGAGTCTGGGGTGTTTGTGTGTTTGTGGGGGTGTGACGCCATGTGGGTGAGTATGTGGGCATGACTGCCTAAGTGTGTGGGAGCTTTCAGAGGCGAAGCAGTGGTGGATGATGACCACAGCTAGAGTGGCAGATGGTCACTGGATCACTTAGGCAGGCCTGGAGCTGTGAGCCACAGTTTGCTGTTCCACCAGGCGTTGAGATCTTCAGAGGTCAGGCCATGTGGAGAGCAGTACAGCCCCTGGAGCATCACGCTGCTCAAGAGCTGGCTGGCCTGTTGTTGTGACTGTTACCACTCATCATTGTTGGTCAGCGGGGGAGAGGGATGCGCATGGCGTCTGGTGGCTTGGAGAGCTGTTGCTTCATGTGTTTGCTCCTGGATATGGAAATGCACCACTGCACAGATCAAGGACAGGAGCCAGGCCCTTGCCAGGACACAGTCAAGATCTGTGGGTCAAGGTGCCAGCGCTTGCAGTCCAGTGGGGTGTGGGTCGCTAGGAAACCAGGCAGGCCTCTGACCAGCGGAAAGCTCCCCATGTGGAGGGCTGGGCACTGGGGCCCATTCTCCCAGTGCCCCAGGGATAATAAGGACTTCAGAAAGGACAGCCCTGACTCAGGGCTGAAAGAGGCTTTAGTTCCTTGTTTGGCGGCTTAAAAAAAGGCAAACAGAAGCTTTTCTCCTTTGGGGATCAATGTGAATCCCAGAAAATCCCATTATTTCCCTTTGAGATCAGTGGCCTGCTCTTGAGGGCTTTCTCTTCCCCAAGGCAACAGCCCTCTTCTTGCTCTGTGTGAGCATCCTGCCCCTGGATGGCCCCAGAATGGGCCGAGGTAAGGGGGGAGGTGGGGAAGGGGCACAGGTGAGCCCCATCCTACAGCTTTTTCCTCCTGCTGGCTTCTTATCCCTAGTCCAGTCTTATCCTCCCATATCCCCAAGGGGGAGGGCAGCAAAGCCACTGGAAACAGTTTTTAATGTTCTCCTCTTCCAGAAAGCCATTTTTGACCCCAGAAGATGCCTGAAAAATGTTGCTTCTCTAGACTGCTGTATCACTTAGGGTCTGCACATCACTTTGCACCGGGGGTATAGTGGGTGGGATGCGTGGTACCATAGGAGGACCATCGTGGTGATCATGACATATATTGAGCTTTTACTACAGTGCCTGGTGCTGGGCTAAGCTCCCTCAGTGTGTCTAATAATCCACAAGGAAGGCATTATTATTATTATTGTCCTGCCTTATAGATGAGGAGACTGAGGCGTGAAGAGGCCAAGCATATTAGTCAACTCAGGCTGTCATGACAAAATGCTGTAAATGCTGTAGACTAGGACTTAAAAGAAACATATTTTCTCAGTTCTGGAGGCTGGAGGCCTGAGGTCAGGGTACTGGCATGGTTGGGTTTTGGTAAGGTTCTCTTCTTAGCTTACACTTGGCTTCTCACTGTGTCATCACATGGCAGAGAGAGAGAGAGAGAGATCCTTCTCTTGCTCTTGAAAGGCCTCAGTCCTCTAGGATTCAGACCCCACCTTTATGACCTCATTAACCCTAATTCTCTCCTGAAAGCCCTGTCTCTAAGTACAGCCACACCGGGGCTTAGTGCTTTAACATATGAACATGGGAAGAGAGGCCACAACTTAGTCCCTAGAACCTCCCGACCATGGGCGTGCCCTGCCTGCCTGGTTCAGAGGGAAGTGAGGACTCCCCCCTGTGCTCTTTCAGTAGACACCAGGGGCTTCCCCTGCAAAGTCTTCATCCAAGCCTGCCCATCTTGGGTTCTTCCATCCGACTGGGTGCCAAGTGCTGAGCCTGGGACAGGGGCAAGGCCCACCGTAGCAGAGGCTCCTTGAGGACTCATTTGGTCTCTGCCAGCCCTGCATCTACTAGGGACTCTCCAAAGCACCCGGCCTCGACATGTCAGAGCAGTGTCAGATGTCCTGCCTTGTGAGTGCAGAGACAAGACTGGAACCAGGGGCCTGTCCACTCGGGGCATACACTGTGATGCACTGTGGCCCTGGGCATAGCTCGGTGACATCGCCTGTTCCGCCTGGACTTTTTGTCCCTGACTGGCCACCTGCTTCTTAGCAGTGCTCCCAGAAAGGGCAGGTTTCCTTAAAGTGGCTTCTAAATCGGGAAGATGTTGCCAACATGTCCTTTCCTGTGACTTCTAAGTCAGAGGAATGCCGGCGGGGTATATTGGGCAGCAGCCCCAGCCCGGTTTTCTGGAGCTCCCGCTTGGCTCTTAGACACACACGAAGCGGGTACACAGCAGCTGGGAGGAGGTCGTTTGGAGATGTGCTCTAATGAATACAGAAGAAGGGTCTTTCATTAGCATAATAAGAGTTTGTCATGAAATAGGTGCTCCAGAGAGCCCTTGAAAGCTGTTTGTTCTTTCAAGTAGGCTAAAAATCTCTGCGGAGGGCTTTCCAGGCTCCTGGAGGAGCCTGTCCGGACAGGGCCACGGGATTTTCAAACCCACCTGTTCTCCCCCGACTCCTGGGAGCATTTTGCACATCCCAGCTATGGCCTGGGGCCTGGGGCATGAGGGGCCTTGGTGGGAGCCTGGGCCTGGCCCAGCTTTCCCCTGCTGCAGCAATCACCCTACTGAGCAGCCACCTCGCTCCCTCCAGGGTTCACTGGGGCAAGGCTGATCGGCTTAAAGGGGCTCTATGGCTGCTGGGCCTTGTGGCCTCTCTGTCCCCCCAGGTGGCCTCTATGTAGACTGATGCCGGATTTGTACTCACTTCGCCTGAGAGAAGGAGTTGGGGGGCCAAGGGGGGGACTGATAGCCAGAGAGCAAAGGTTAAGAGGGGTTAAGCCTTCACCCCAGAAGGTCACACCCATCAGCCCTGAGACAAGTCCCTCACAGGTATTTCCCTGAAACCTAGAGCACAGTTAGGCCTGCAGGAAATGGTCGTTCATTTACCAAGGAAACACCATCTTGCTGGTGTGGACGGTCTGTACTCCAGTTTCTTGTTATTAACCATTGGGCTCTGGTTTGGGGCAAGTCACTGCCTTTCAAGGCCTCCATTTCCCCATCTTTCCAATAAGGAACTTGGACGTGATTGATTGACAGTCAGTGGAAGAGAATTCATTGTCTTGGTCCACTGGAGTCCTAAATATATTTCTGCTCTTGGGTAGTGAGAGGAAGTTAGGCTAGACAAGGTGGATAGCGGGGGACGTGTTTGGCCCTGCCTGGCCTTCCTGTGGGGGCTGCAGTCTGTTTTCTCCATGGATTGTGGGGATCAGAGTACACTCTGTTGGGCTGTGTTGGCGCAATGAGGAGGTGAGCCCCAAGCTGAGCCTGGGTTCCCTTCCATCTGCCCATCTGCATGGCCCTGATCCAAAGGTCCAGAGTCCATCAGGACCCTCCAATGGGGCAAAATCAAAGCTTGAGGGAGCTAGTTTGTCCTGAGAGCACCGTCTGTCCGGTGGGCTGCATATTCTCCCACCTGCTTGCCTCTGGCTAGTTAGACTAGTTAGGTGCAGTGCCAAAGCACACTTATCAGGAGGGCGACATCCCCGCCAGCAGGGCAGCCCGGGGCACCAGTCTTGCATGGAAGGAGCGCCTTGAGCGCTGTGGGTGGCAGTAGGAAGCACCACGGAGGCTGCAGCTTTGGTGAGCATCATGTGGGTAAGAAGTGGTTGAGAAGGAAGTGGAGGGAGCAACAAATTATGCAGGTTGTCCTTGCCCCACTGGGGCTCTCTGTTCCCATTCAGAGGTGTGCTCAAACTCCCTCTCCAGGGTGCTTGGTTCAAGGCCACGGGCTCCTTCAGGACTGTCCTTTCCCGTCTTGGGTGGCTCAGAGGGAGGCGGCTGGCCTGAGGAACGGACACCAGATGTGGACACAGGAATGACCAGGGGCCTGTTGGGGTTTCAGAGTCTGGCTCTGGATTCAGGAGGAATCCTTGAGTCCATTACTGGCTATGAAGCTTGGGCGGGTGACTCGATATTTCTGCATTTGTTCATGGGCTCCCCATCTGTAAGCTGGGGTAGTAGTGAAGTGGCAATGAGGTAGCATGTGGAAGCACTTAGAGCGGTGCTTGCAACAGGAGAACTGTTCAGTAATGACGCGTGCTGCAAGAATAGCAAGGAGATATGAGGATAGGATGCTGAGTGTGACGTCCCAAGTGAATGGGAGGCCCCATGGAGCCCAGAGTGGGAGCAGGGAATGAGAGTCCTGGTGGACACCAATAATCTCTGACATCTGTGGAGTGCTTCCTGCAGCACAGGTGCCAACTTTTTATGCTTTTTGTGGCATTTACACCTACCAACAGCCCCATGGGAAGGGGCTGTTACTGTCCCTGTTTTACACATGAGCCCACGGAGGCCTGGAGGTGGATGTGGATTTGAGATCTTGGGAGCCTGAGCTGTTAAACAAAAGTTCTCAGGACTGTAATGTGGACCTGCCCTGCAGTCTCAGGCCATTTTAGAAAGTGATTTGGGGTCAGGTGGGAAAGAGGGAAACCGGGGTCCCAGCATCCTCTTGGTCCTGTGGGCAGGAGCATAGAAAGGGAACCCCACTCTGTCTCCACCAGAGGAGGGGGCTTGAGGCTTCCCAGATCCTGGGGCTGGGGTGGAAGGCTGGGAAAGGCTAGGCTCCCCAGCCTTGGGCCCTGGGCATGATGCTCACTTAGAGTCAGAAGTCTGTACCTCCACCCTGTTGTTATAAGTCTGTGTCCCCAAAAGAAGAAATAGGAGATGTGAAAATAGATTTTAAAGGCAGGAAGATAGATTTTAAAGGAGAGGGTATTGCTCTGGTGGCCTGGTTCCTGGCTGTATTCCAGCAGGGCACAGAATGAGTCCCAGGACTCAGCAAGTTTCGGTGCAGGAACCAAAGGAAGTGGGTCCAGTGTCTGGATGGAGCAGGCTCCCTGATGGAGTCTTTTGAAGCAAAGTGGGTGGGGGTGGGCACCATGCTGTTCCCTCTCCCAGTGAGGCTCATCAACCCCCTGCACACCCTCCCCGTCCTGTGATGGATGTGGCAATCAGATATAGATGGTAGTCCCCAGAGAGGCAGCTGGGAAGAGAAGAGGAACCTCTGCCACACTGAAGGGAGGGGTCAGGCTGGGAGCAAAGCTCACCAGGAAAGATCCCTCCCTCCCCGGGATTTGTATCATTGGCGGCCTTGCCCCAGTGACCCCCAAAGAATAGTATGGGGCCCCAGGAAAGCTGGCCCTGCCAAGACAGAGAGGTCAGATGGTTGTGTGCAAGGGCTGGAGGTGGCAGAGCCATTTCATCCTGGGCAACTTCACACAGTGTTGCAACTGTGAAGTGAAGCTAATGCCACCGTCCACCCCCTGCATCCTCAGGACTCCTTCCAGGGACATCTGGTGGGCCTCACCCAAGCCACTTCTCCCCCCATTCACTGCCCAAGAAGCTTTTTAGGGATTGGTTACTATTATTATGGGGATACTGAGACCAGAAAGGGGGGAGATTTTTCTGATTGTTCTTCTTGACCATGGGAGTATCCGAGAGTTCTAGACCCTAAGTCTGGAGCTTTAAGGAAATAAATCAGGTTGGGTGATGTGGGAGGTGGGTGGGGTGCTCTTTTTACCTGGGGGATTTGATAACAGTGAGGGGATTAGACGACACTTGGTTAGGTGATGTTGCGTACGGGGTCAGGTGGTCCAGCATCAACTAGGCTAAAACAAAATGTCCAGGTAGCTCTGCTGAGTTCCTGAAAGCTGTCTGTGCAGGCGGTGCTGCAAGGCCAGCATGAGCTTCCAGCCCCTCCTCGTGCCCAGTGGTCTTCTCCCTGTACTTCAGACAGTCCCTGGGACGTCTGCCTCCAGCTAGAGCCCTGGACCCTGAGGCCACTGCAGACTAGTCCCTCTATGCCCTGTCTCCCCAAATGCCCTGTTCTCTCCAAGGGCAGAAACTCAGAAGTGGAAGGAAGGAAACAAGGACCACCAGCCAGAGACCACAGACGCATGCTTGCCTGGTTGTTGACAGGCAGAGTGCCTAGACAGGTCCTTACTC
>PVKM010028822.1:0-18050 GCA_004027735.1 Carollia perspicillata
TGAGTGAAATAAGCCAGGCGGTAAAAGACAAATACCATATGATTTCACCTATAAGTGGAACCTAGTTAACAAAACAAACAAGCAAGCAAAATATAACCAGAGACATTGAAGTTAAGAACAAACTGACAGTAACCAGAGGGGAGGTGGGAGTGGATAAAATGGAGAAAGGAGGGAGGGGTTTTCGGGAACATGTGTAAGGACTCATGGACAACACCAAAGTGGGGTAGGACCAAGGGTGGGAGGTGGGGATGTCTGGGGTGGGGGTGAGTGATGGGAGGAAAGTGCAGACAACAATAAAAATTAATAAAAAGATAAAATTTAAAAAGCGTTTATTAAGAAATGCACCCACTCTTTATAATAAATGCCTTCTTTATTTATGTGGCACTGGATTTTTCCATCCCAGATTTATTATTATTAATTTTCAATGTCTCCTTTAGGGTCCTAACCTAAGTTTTATTTACTTAATTTTAGCAGTTTGGGGTCATTTGCATTTCAAGCAGATGATTTCATTCAGATAAACAATATGTGTGACCCCTAGTATTTTTATGAGGGAAAATTGTTTAACAAACTTGGGTATTATGAATGCATCTAATTTGTTTTCTTGGGCTTCTTTTGACTTGGATGTGTTTTACTTATTCTTCACTTCAGGGAATTCCAGGATCTACTGGTAATATTGGTTCACATGGTTACCCCGGCAGGCAGGTGAGGTAACTATATTTACACTTCTTTTTTGTTCATCTTCATTCATATATTTTATATTCTGATTTTGATAGTCAGTATTCGAATGATAATTGATTTATTTTTTAAGTAACGAATTACTCAGAGCAAAATAATTTCAAAATCAAAATTGTAAAAATCCATCAGGAATTTTACTGCAGAAAGTATTGTTTAAAATGGGAGTGGGGTCTTAAATCTCGTTGATACTATATACCTTCAAAATATAAATGCCTGAGGGTCAAATAGGATCATAAAATAGCCCTGCTGCCGATTTTATAATACTGCCGCTGACTAAAATGCAGTAATGGTAAGAGTTAAGACTCTGTATAATAAACACAGTTTTTAAATAACACAGTTATAAAAACTTGGACACAACTGGCAGTGTGCTACATTATGTCACTGCCTTATATGAACTGAATTACATGAACTGAATTTAATTTTGTATACTGTTTTTGAAAATTCATTCTAATAATTTTATATTTATTTTCCTCTAGTTTCTTACTTTCTCTACTTTATGTAGAGTAATAATAGGACACATTTTCTTTCTTATGTTTTCATGAATTGATTACTTACTCTTGAAATTAATTATTCATTTAACATATTAGAAAACTACATTTTTAATATCTTTCTTATTCTCAAGAATGAGAGAAGTTAAAATGCCAAAAAATAGTCTGTCACTTAAAGAATTTCATTACTTAAGTCTTTAAAAATACACCGAGGATATTGTATATCAGAGTCTTACCACCAAGTGATGATTTATTAATATGAAAATATGAATATACTGAAAATATTCAAATATATGGACTTGCTATGAAGTTAAAAAGCATTTATTATAAGTGTTATGAGAATGTATTTTAGATAAGTTAATTAGAAGTGTTTTAAAAGAACATAGGTTTCCAATAAGAATAATTTAAAGAAAGATTATTATTTTTGTATCTGATAACATGTGTTAATCTACTTTATTTAGATACCTAAAATATATTTGTGTATAGATTATATTTAGTGCCTCTTATGGTCCTGAAATTCTAAAATAACTTAAATGCATACAGTCTTCATTAAGTATACAGAGTTTTGAATTTTATACTTGTGAAAATTACACCTCTTTATATCTTTTGTTAATCTATCAACAACTCTCTATAAACACTGCAATACGATGATGACGTCTTTTGTTCACACTAGGGATTAGCTGGGCCGGAAGGTAATCTGGGTCCTAAAGGCGTACGAGTAAGTAAGCATTTTCACCATTTTCTAGAGCATGCTTGCATAAAAGTAGAATGAAATATACAAAATACTTATTTTCACAATTTTGTAGGAACTTTGAATTCAATGCATGTTTAGCCTGAGAAGAATTATACTTGTTAAATAGATGTTTACTCTTACCACCACAGAATGTAGTAGTAGGTGTTATATCATCCTTGGATAGCTCTTACCTTATTTACATCATTTTTGCTAGCTCCTAGAAAAATGTCTGGTGTGCTGTATGCTCTATAAACACTTGTAATATTATTTATAATAAGTGTATATAGACCTAAGAAATAATAATAAAAAAATAAAGAGGCAAAATATTCATATTAGTTTAAGGCTGAGATAAAGGAAATAAGCCTATCATATCAAGGATATACCACTGCACTTCCAACTGTTAAAGGAATTATTAGCCACTTTTAATCATTAAGGGAGTGAAAAAAAATTACCGATGTGTTATATAATGTGCTACAAATTAAAATCAAAATTGGTTCTGGGAAAAATTAATAAAAGTATACTAAAATTGTTGTTTTAAAAATTCTTCATTTGTAATAGTTATTTTCCAGAATCTACATCTGCGCCTTATATTATCTAAAATACTGTTTTGAAGTAAGAAATGCATAAAGTATTTAAACAGTATGTGCTATAATGATGCCTTACATTTTTAAAATACTTTCATATGTATTTTCTTCTTCTGTTTTGCTATCGATCATGTAAAGTAGGAGAACAGATGTATTATCTCATTTTATAGATTAGAAAATAGTAAGCTGAAGAATTTATGTGATTTGGCGAAGTGAGAGCTGGCCAGAATTAGGACCAAGGTCTTCTTGCCTCTAGCTCTGTTCTCTTTCCACTTCATCCCATGCTGTTCCTACCCTTGCGTTGAGTGAAAATACAATGGGAAAAAGCCATGTATTTTTTATTACAAGCTTCAACTGAAACACATGTTGACTCGAATTCTGGAAAACAAGAAGAGATTAGAGGACAAGAAAGTGGGCTTTGGAGTTAGAGAGGCCTGTTTTTCTTCCCCCCTTAACTCCTCATTCTCTAGGTTTGTGACTGTAGATATCATTCAATTCCTCTATCCTTCATTTGTTTTAAATTTTACAAAATACTGATACTGGAACTTAGTCTTCAGGTAGTTAAGAGAACTACCTGAGCTTAATATTCTTAAAGCACAGTACCTAGCCCATAGCACGCATCCTCTATGCAGATTCTGTCATTACTGAACTAGAGAGTATCTTCAATGCACGAGATAATAACTCCAAGCAATATTCACTAACACCGTGCAGTTTTCTCTCACTGCATTTTCTCGTCTGGCTTCAGTGATTCCTGTAACTTTTTTTAAAAGATTTTATTTATTTATTTTTAGACAAAGGGGAAGGGAGGGAGGAAGGGGGGGGGAAACATCAACATGTGGTTGCCTCTCATGCTTCCCCTATGGGGACCTGACTCACAACCCAGGCATGTGCCCTGACTGGGAATCGAACCAGCGACCCTTTGATTTGCAGGCCAAGCTCAATCCACTGAGCCACACCAGCCAGGGCACGTTTTGGGATTTTTTAAAATGTCATTTTTACACTACATTATACATTTTTTTGTTGTTGCTTTTCCCCCATTTATATTGAAAAAGGTTGTAACCCTTTTTAAGTTGTACTTATATGTTTTGTTGGCTGACTTCATAAAATAATTTTTTAAAATAATACAAATTAATCTTTTGTGATGTAATTCTTTCATTTTCTTATGGGACAGTGGGAGGGATCAGGAGGGTATTTCTTTGGGTTTCACATTCACAAAAGGTCTCAAATATAGATTTTTTGACATTAAGACCAAATGTGGTTAAAAAGACAAAAATCACAAACACACAAGATTATAAAATGCTTTTTATTTAAATTGTGTCCTGTTACTGGACTACACCATATGCTACACACTTTAAATTAATATTTTTATAATATCATGTGGGCACTAATTGATGGCAAGATAATTACTTTAAAAATATAAATGTTTAAAACAAACCAGCATTTGTAACCCTCATCTGGCATTTCTTTGAGTAACAATATGCTGCCTGCCTCATAAACATAGACCTGTATACGGCCCCTCCTGATGTTTTAGTGGCCTGGGCAGTGATGCAAAATTGCTTCTAACTACAACCTGCAGTCCAAAAAGCAAAAGCTAAATGTGATGTAATTATTTTTTGTTATTAGTTTCATTACACACTAAACTCTAGCTTAGTGATGGTGTTTTGTTGATTTCTTCAGTGGTTGCTCCTGACATTTTATTTCTGTTAGAATCAGCGTAATATATATCAACAAATTGCTATGAAATACCTATGTAATTATTCACAGCATCGTTCCCTTTAAAACCTTACTTGTAAAATGTGCTTATATCCTGTTAAGCCTCTGGTGAGTAGAAGTCTGGCTTTTCAACTTCTGAGTTATCAAATGATTATTTAGTTCACTGATATGTGTACACCAGTTAGGGTGTCTGTTTCTTTTATTTATAAGCAAAACTCCAGTTGTGTATATCAACACAAAAATTAACTGTTTTTAAACTTGAAGCTATCTGTAGCTAATGATTCTGAACATACATGCAGCTTGTCATCATAACTATAAATGTTTGGAATCAGAAATACTTCCAGGTGCCTCATTTTAAAAGAAACCTTCCTCATCCTCTAGATGCTTGGCTTTCAAGCAAATTACAGATGTTTCAGTTATTATTAAAGTTAAGTAGGAGGAAACTGATTCTTTATCTTTCATTTTTTGCTTGTTCATATAATCTGTAGAACACAGGGAATTTTAAAGGTGTTTTTTTTTTCCTGTCAAAGGAAAGTGCTCCTCTTACTATGGCAACAGCTAAGTAGCTTTCACATTCAGGATAGATTCCTCACAAAGTTATCATTCCAGGCTACTTAGCAATGACTCCTGAGACATTTACTTTAAAAAATGTGATAAAAATATATACAGGGATGGGCAAAAGTAGGTTTACAGTTGTTCATATGGAAAATAACACAGTAATTAATAAATAATGATACAAGAATAAACTCTCTGTTTTGCATACTTAGAACTGTAAACCCTCTTTTGCCCACTCCTGTATAACATAAAATTTTCCATATTAACCAAGTTTAAGTGTATTGTTTAGTAGTGTCTTAGTTCAGGCTGCTATAATAAAAATATCATAGACTAGATGGCTTAAATAGTGAAGATTTATATCTCATAGTTCTGTAGTCTGGAAAGTCCAAGATCAAGTTGCCAGTATACCTGGGGTCTGGTGAGGGCCCACTTGGCTTGTGGACAGCTACCTTCTCTTGGCCAAGAGAGTAGCCATCTCTCTCAAAACTTACAAGGGTACCAATCCTGTTCATCAGGGCTCTACCCTTATGACCTAATTACCTTCCAAAGTCCCCACCCTCAAATACTGTCATCATATTGGTTATTAGGCCTCTGAATTTAGAGGAAGCATAAACATTTAATTCATAGCAGGGGGCAATAAGTCCATGCACATCATTGTGCAGCCATCATCATCATTCATCTCCAGAACTTTGATATCCTCCCAAACTGAAATTTCAAATCCATTAAACAATAACTTCCCGTCCTCTCTCTCCCCAAAACCCTGGCAACCATTCCACCCTGTCTGTGAATTTGACTACTCAATGTATTTCATTTAAATGGAATTATAGTATCTATCCAGAAGGTATTCAGCATCATGATATGAAAAACAGAGACCTTTGCTGAAGAAGATATAAGATACAAGAAACATTATACATAAGACAATGACACCTCGGTCCCCTTGAAAGTAGGTACCTTGGGCCCTCACAAAGTTCTCCCAATTATCATCAGCTGCCCTGTCATACTTTTCTGAATCCTGTTGATGATCTGAAATCTCTTCCCTTTAAAAGGTGATTTTAGTTTTGGGAAAAATCAGATGTCACAGGGCACCAAATCTGGGCTGTAAGTGGACTAAGTCACCTGGGTGATTTGATGTTTCACCAAAAACTCTGCATGAGATGTGATGCTTGAGTGGGTGTGTTGTTGTGGTAAAGCTGCCAGTCACCAGTTGCCCATTGCAGCAGCCTTCTGAATCATCTGAATTATTTTCTCAAAGGAATTGTTCAAACTTGATGTAAAATTTGATGCAGATTCATCACTCCTCTTGTTCAGTCATTTTAAATGCAACAGCCACACAGTACACATGCTCACTCAGTGGCATCTATTGCCCCAATTGACTAGTACAGTGAAGTCATCATTGTTAACACATGTGCATTCCAGTCCACTCTCATGGGGTGCTGGGTTACATCGATGTCAGATCTCGTATATATTACGCATCCTTTTGTGATTGGCTAATTTCACTTAGCATGATTGTCTTCAAGGTTAATTTATGTTGTAGCATATGTCACAACTTCCTTTTTAAGGCTGAATATTTCATTGCATGAATATTCCCCATTTTGTTTAGCTAACCGTGTGTTGAACATTTGTGTTGCTTTTGACTTTTGTGAGTAAGGCTGTTATGTTGTACAAATGACATTTACAATTTTAAAACCTGAATTCTTTTTTAATGTATATTATTATGGGAGAATTTACTCTGAAAAGTCATCCATTCCCTGATTCAAATAAGTAGCCTTTATTTAAAATTTAGTGAATAGGGCCTCCTGTATCTCTCCATTTTTTTATATCTTGGCTTTTCTCTGTGGTCACAAAATCATTCTTCTCCTATCTCCATTTCCATCTTTCTGGATCAGTGACAATTTTTCTTTCTTTTCTTCTCAGAGCTCTAACCCACCCTTAAGGCTCTGGCCCACCTGGCCTTCAAATCTTGCACCTCTCTGGGAGCTGTCTATGAGTCTCACATTTTCAGTTTCCTGTCAGGATAAGTACATTCGAATGCCTCATCACCACACTTAAAATGACTAACAAAACTCATCCTCTTTCTGCCAAACTCTCCTTTCTTCTTGGTTTGTTTTCTATATTTCTGTCAGTCTAACTGTAAACCTGAGAATTATCTTTGTCTGAATCCTTAGAGGCATATACAAAGACCTGTTGACCCACTGTCATCCTAGTGAATTTTATAAACTGTAAACTCCATTATATCAAAACTGTGCCTAGTTTTTTAATGGCCCACAGTATAAACTTCTGTCATTACATGTGTTTTTATGATGTGATCACTGCTACCCTTTTTAACCCCACCTCTCTCTTGTCAACCATGTAAAACCATTTGCAGTTTAATGAAAATGTGACATCATTCCATTTCTGTTGATTGATTTAGTGATTGGTGGTACATGACTAGCCCTACCTGGAATGCCTCCAAGACTCAGCTCAAATGTCGCCACCTCTATAATGCTTTATTGAATCTTCCCTGCAGACTTCCCATTGCATACTGCATTTATCACATCACATATCACATACTCGTGTCACAATTCTCAACTGATAGTGCAGTTATTTGTTTGTATGACCCTCTTTCCTAATGAACTATGAACTTCTCGAGGGCACCGGTTTTCATAATCCCTGTTCTGACACACAGTGGGCACTAAAGTAATATTTTGTGAATCAGTGATCCAGAGTGATATTCTATTAAATTTGGACCATTGAATGAGCCTTCTACCAGCTTTTCCTGCATCCAGTGTTTCCCGTTTTAGAGGCACTGTATCTTGCAGATTAATATTTTGGGAAAAATAACTTGACATCAGGGGATTACCATACTCCCCTAAAGTCAGTAGCTTCCAGTTGTCTAAAATGTAAAGTCTACAGTTCTTACCCTGAATTAATCTGGCCTCCAAACTACTGCATACTTTATCTGTTATATTGATGAAACAGGTTACTTGTCACAGGTGAGGTATAACTAAGGTATGTTTGAATAAATTACCTTACACAGTGATTTCTGTGCACTCTTTGTCTCTCAGACTGGTCGGAATCTGTGAGGGCACGGCGGGTCTTTGCCCTTATCCCTAGCATCTTGCACATAAGATTCTGTCAGTTGCCATCTAAAGACTCTCCCTGAGATCTTTGTAGATATCTCTGCTTACTGTAATTGTTCGGCCTAAAGTGTTCTTTTCCCATCCTGTTTATCAGGATTTTGCCTACTCTGTAGGCCTATCTCAAGTGCAAGTCTCCTTTGAAACCTTTGATTGCCTCCACCTCCCACCACATTAGAATGAATCTCTTCCTCCTTTGTACTTCTCTTTTTTGTACATGTTATATAGTCTTTCGATACATCCATTTTGCTCAAATTTTAGTTGAATATGTACATGTATTTTCTGCCCACTGTAAGATACAATGAAAAAAAGGATTTGGCCTTGTTTTTATTAGCTGCCATGTTGTAAGTTATATTCCCTACTTTTTTCCTTTAATGAAAAGATTGATCTGTACAAGTAATTCCTGGGAGAAAAGCAAATAAGGTGAGGGAAAGTTATTCATACTATTAAGCTGTATACGTTCACATTGCTATGAAGAAATTTTAAGTATCTCTATTTGGAATTACTTATTGGGTGAATGTTCAGATGAAATAATATAAAGATTATCTGCTTACTTTAAGGGTTTCATTGGTTCTCCTGGAGAAGCAGGGCAGCTGGGACCTGAAGGAGAAAGAGTAAGTACATTTTCTTCAGATATTATTTCTAACGTGGTATACATATGATAATGTACAACAGGGGTCGTAAACTCAGATGTCCAGCTGGTAATCTTATGGAGTGAAGCAAGCCAGCTTTAATAAAAATCACCTACCAAAAATACAATAAGGTTCTCCTGAGTTTTTCCAACTTTTGTTTTGAGAAAATATGATGATATATTTTATGTATTATCATCTTGGATTTAAGGATCCCAGTGTTGACACTGACCTTCAATGGACACACGGACTGCAATTATATTCACTAATTTTGACCAGTCTATATGAAAACATTGAGACTATTGAAAGTCGTAAACATAAAATCATTTTGTGATATCGTGCCTATCATGGGTACCATGTCCTAATATCTTTTGGCTACTTAAAATTCTGATTAAAACCATAAATTATATAGCTAACTGGGTGCCATTACTATGTTATAAAACATGTAAGTGGAGAAAAGCAGAAGAGAATAATATGGTGCTAATCACTCCTGAAAACGAATAGAAAAATCTTTTCTTGAAGTTAATATATATTTATTTATGAAAAATGCTTATATAATTTTGTCTGCACTACCCTGAGATTTAGTAAGCTGCTAAAATTTTAGAAAATTATTTCATTTAAAATGATTGGATATATTCTATAAAGATGCATAAAGTACTAATGAAATGAGTCTTATTGCTCACCTATGACCTTTTTTGAAAGAAACATTAGATGAGTATTTCTCAAACACTGTTGAGTTGAAAATAGATGGATTATTTTAATTAATGATATCTTCTAATTTACCTACTTGTACTATAAATCCCAACCTACATGGTTCTGACAGTTTTCTTAGTCTCTAAGGCTTATAAATAGTTTTAAGTCTCAAAGTGATTATATCAATTAAGATAATTTGGACAGCAAGTAACAGCAAACCTCAACTCAAACTGGCTTAAAAATGAGGACATTTTTAATAATGATGATAAAGATAATAGCAAATTATTTAATGAATGGTTCTATATATGCAAGGCACTCTACAAATACTTCATATTAACAAACACCTTTAATACAATACCCAGTAAGATTGGTAGTATTATTATTCCCACCATAGATGAGGAAAACAAGGCACACAGAGAGAAAGACTTGTCTAAGACTACGTACTAAAAACAGAGCCAGGATTTGAACACAGATAGATTCTGGCTCCAAAGCCTGAGTGCTTTAGTTCTATGCCCTACTGCTTCTTACGTGACCAGAAGCCCTGGGTCAGGTTGGGTCTAGGCACAGTATGATCTCGAGCCCAGTGATGCCATCATTCTTCTCTCTGCCTTGCCTAGTGTTGGCTTTGTCTTAAGGCTCGTTTCCCAGACAATTGCTAGATTGCCAGGCTAGGGCAAAATCTGCCCATGTTTATGCTGAGCCAGAGAGACATGGAGACAGAGGGGAGGTAATTGGTCCTTGGGTGTGGAAAATAAGACCCGTTTTTCTGGTTGTGCCAGCTTTGGTTGTGTGCCCACCTCAGGACAAATAACTATCATCAGAGGAACGTCGGGACTCCATTTGGAAGGACAGAGGGGATGGATTCCTGAGTAAAATCAGGATTCAGTTATGAGGAAGAAAAGGGTCCACTTCAGTTACATTAATACATTGAAGGTAGATTAATACATTGAAGCTTTCTGAATATCACACCAATTTAAAGAACACTTTATTTGTCTCTTCGGCATATTTCATTAATTGATGTTTGAGAATATCTAACTCAATTATTTGTTCAACAAATATTTAACTTTTGACTTTTTCTATGTTCTAGGGTGTTCCTGGGATTCGTGGAAAGAAGGGTCTTAAGGGAAGACAGGTAGTTCAATTCTTGTTTCCTGAGGTTCAGTTTAGAGCAGTATTATCTAATTATGTGCATATTTCTCACCTGTTAAAATATGAATGTAGATGTTCTTGTCCACAGTCCATGTCATTGAACAGAATTTAATTTGTGCCACTTTGACAGTTCAGCAAATACTATCTGAGAATGTAAAGGAAAATTCAGATTAAAAATAATTTCAAATATAACATTTCTAACCCATTTAAGGTATAGTAGGAGAGACCTTTTCCCCCATGACAAGGGCCAAAATGTCACAGAAAACACATGAACAATTTAAAACACTAATAGCACTGTCCACCCTCATGATTTAGAGGTTTTCTGCACACCTGCTCCAGATGTTCACTGAGAAACTAGTTTTCTAACACCTCTTATATTTTCAGGTAAAAAAATCAATGAGAATGAATTTTTCCAGATAATGTAATAATTTTAGAGATGGGTGGAAATTTTGACATCATCCAATACCCCATTATTTAACAATGAGCTAATTGTGGTAAGGGAAGCATCCTCAGGTTATCTGGCTGGCTGAGTTAACACAGCTGAGTGGACACCTGCTTTCCACACATACTGTTTTTACTACTATTCAAAGGAATTTACTAGAGTGAGACAGTCTGTGCTATACTGTGTTCTCTAGTCCGTGAGGAAGAAAATTGCTTTTCATGATACCTTTTCTAAAATGTTGGTGTATATGACTAAAATCTTGGTCATAATGCTAAAGGATTACGGCTCTCTCCAGAATATTTATATTGTTGTAAAGCATTTCAACTTTTGAGCTTTGCAGTATTTCTTGAAGGTAGATGTTAAAAGACTTGCTGAGAATCACATAGTAAAACTGGTAAAGTCAAGAATTGAGCCCAGCTCCTCTGAATATAAATCCAGGATCCTTTTCTTTCTTCTTAGATGTTCTGCTGTCTGTCTTCTATGCATTGCTTAGAAGAGCATTATTTATTTTTTATGACATTTAGACAACACGATAAAAGTTAAAGTTTCACTTAAAGATTTTAATTTATTACGATTGAACTTACCAAACTGTCAAGAAATAAAAAATAAGCCAAACAATTTGTTTTCTTGAACTTACATTGAACTTTATGACTAATCTTACAGCAACAGCAGAAACTTTTACCATCACCATTACCATCATCACCATTTTTTTATTCTCACGCTGTGTTAAAGGTTCTGTATGCTACGTCATTTAATTACACTCTACCGTACTTCAAAATGCTGGTATGTTATTTCTTTTGGTTTTAGCCCTCAAACACATACCTCATGCCTCAACAGAAATACTTGTCTATTTATTATGTGTGAAGTATTTAAATTAAATATACACATGTATATGCTGTCTCAGAGTTGACAATAGGTTGTTATTTTCTTTATTCTTGCATTCTTCCTTCTGTGTTTAATTTTTTTCTATTCTTTTATCAAAGTATGCTGTCAGTAAAAGAACTAACTAAGTTATTTATGCCACAATATAAATTACTTCCAGTGCTTAAATATAACTTTACCTAATAGCATTTATACTTTAAATGTAGTTTAAAACAAAAAACTAATCTGCAATCGTTGAATTTTAGCTGTTGGTGAGAAAATATTTTCTCAAAGCTCTTGTGATATGTCATTTCAGTAGCTACCAACTTTATTTATTAATATGACTGGTCTTATGTAGATATTAACTTTATCTTGGCAATGTGTAGGTAATATGTAGTTTCCTATAAAATTGTTTATGGAAATTTATAGATAACTTCTGGGTTTCTTTCTCCATGGGGAATTGTAAAATAATGCAGTAGACACTATTGAATTCAAAAGGGTAGTTCAAGAAAAACTGGAAAAATAGTAAGTGGAATGATTACTGGGTTCTTGTTAGATCATACTTTTTATTTACATTACAAATTTGTAAAGTTTTATTGATTTAAAAACATATGCTTTTGAATAGGGGGGAGGGAAGTGGGGACAACTGCAATAGGACAAATAATAAAAATAAAAAAATATGCTTTTGTAATAGATTTAGATACTTAAAAATATTTTAATGCTTTTATAATAGATTTAGATACTTAAAAAATAGTTGAAGGACACATGTATCCTAGTGTTTATAATATGTCATGTATACTATATGTACTTAAAAAATAGTTGAAGGACACGTGTATCCTGGTGCTATAAGATGTCATGTATACTATGTGTACTTTTCTTTGTCTTTACCACAAAGTTATTTGGCCATGTTTATGAGGAAATCACTGTATTTAGAGTAAGATAGAGTTACAGCCACAGGGTAAATTATGCCAAGGCTGACCTCACAGACTCCTCCAGAATGTTATCCTATGTGTAAATGCTTCCTTATGCTCTATTTTTTTAAGTAAAATCATCTTCAGATAGTTTTGACCTTAAGGTAGGGCAACTGTATGAGCAGGGAATAGTCTATATCATGGGACACTTGTATTTCAGGTGAGGTGATCAAAATCCCATGAGAAGACTGGTCTCATTTCTGTTTAAAGAGCAGTAAAGGGAAAGTATCTTTTGAATAATATGTCCACTCTCTTTGATGTGGAAAATGTTAGTTGTGTGGAATACAAATATAGCCATTTTCAGTTTATGAAATCTCATATAATATCTGTTGTTATGTATGAAGTAAATATTCAAATACAGAAGTAGAACTACAGGATTCCAGACCTCCAGACAGACAGAAACCTGTGTATCTATCTGAAAGAACGTTACAGCAACCTAGAAATGCTGCAGTCTGAAAGTACCAGTAGCTAAGAAACTTTTTGCTCCACGTGTGTCAAAGACTATTATTTCCAGTTTTCTGCTGTTTCAGAGCTATTTAGAAGTGTGGGCTGATGCTTCATCAGGCCACTTCTCTGTGGATTCCTTGTTATTTAATTTACTATCATTAGTATGAATATTATTAAAAGATATACTTTATCATACTTATCACTTCCCTTTAATTAACTAAACTAGTCTTTCTGTGTTTCAGATTAGCTTGTTACTCAAATTTTAATTAGCTAGAAGTATTCAGTCTTATAAACATAGAATAGTATGATTCAGTTTTAAATAATTATATTAACATATAATTTGTAGAACAACAGTATCTCTTTTTAGATCACTCTGTAAGTTTTATGTAACATTTTATACTTAGATTCTTAAAGCCTGTAGTGAAATAAATCACTTCACTTTCTGTATTATGTGTGATATGAAACATTCTGACAGTCAAAAAAAAAGAATGATAATAGGCATAGTAAACTCTAAAATCCAAGTTCAGGTTTTTCTAAATATTAATCAAGATGAGCTTCTTTGGATTACTGAGTTTGTTTCTAATCTGCATACTGAAGATCTGTGTTTGATATGCATAGTTTACACAATACTTAAATATACATATATTGGCATCATGTCATATATACATATAACACAGAATCATAGAGGTGTGGTGAAAATCCTGTTTATAAATGTTCAACTAGTTAGTAATATTGCTAAGCTGAGGTTTTGAAAAATGTTGCTGTAAATCATATACGCAGATAGCTGGCCAAATGGTCACTTATTTCTCTGAGTAAACACTAAGCATGGAATTAAGTTGTTGTAAGCCAGCTTCCTTAGGGATGTCTGTATTTTTTTAAATAAAATTATAGGTTCACAAGTAAGAGATATCTTCTTCAAGACAGCACAAATATTATATGAATGCTATTGAAAATGAACACATTGAAAACATATTATTTTGGCTATTCATGAGTTATTTATTATTTAGCCTCATCCTGATATTTTTAAATTTAATGTGTGTGTTATAAAGTTATTTCACATTAAATCTTCCCAGAAAACTCTTTGTCCCCAAAATAAAACATTGCGCTTATTCACTGTTTAAGGATTTAGTTGATATTTGGAACAAAATCTGTTTTTGTTTTCAACCAGGAAAAATAGGAAAATTGTTTTGTTAGGAAGTTAGTTTATTTTAGGATAAAAGAGTATGTAAAAGTAGTTATATTAGCAAATTCATTTGTTCCTTGGTCTTAGATTGTTGGCATTTCAGAAGTTTTTTTGTATTATAAGCAATTTTTGATTTCAGGGTCTTAGTATACGGCACTTACTAATCACTGCAATTACTTTTAAAGACCTCATGTAATTAGTGACATATTAGAAAATACTTGTGTACTCGTGCTTTGGATACGATATAGTTCTTTTCTCTTCCTCTCCTTCCTTCCTGTACTCCCTTTGTCACTGGGTTCTACTAGGCGCATTTAGCAAAACCAGCCTTTGAAGATGGGGAAGCCCAAAGGACTATTGATTCATTCTTTTCACTATCTGTGAATAGAGCTTGAGTTATTTTTCCAGAGATTCAAATACGGTAGTAGACAATTGTTATTGGTCAGGACTCTTTGAAACATACTATTTTACATGTTTTACTGTCCTTATTTGAGAAGCTTCTTGGAACATATCTAATGAGTCAGATCCATGTACTGATTTATAATAGAAAAGAACTCTTTTTAAAAAACAGGGGAAGCAAGGAAAGAGGACGTGTATGTATTTGTTAACTTCAAGTTTTATGTATATTGCATAATTCAAGCAGCTCCCGTTTTAATGCAGGGTTTTCCAACTTCATTCTGTGGTGTCACTGTCAGGAAATTCTGCAGTTGCTTTGCGGGGGGAAAGGCATTTTACAGGGCTCGCAGACTGAGCTACTCAGTAGTCTCTTGTACTGAGTTGGCTATGCATGTTTATATGGCTTCACAGACCTAAAGTACAGCAGAACTGACTTGCCTGGACTGAAAATAAATATGAAATTGGAAATTGAAGGTTTGCTCTCAATAACTCTCAAACTGTTGTCAAAATAGAGAGGTTTTCTAAGGAATTTTTCAGACCTGATAAGAATAGAATATAAAAAATCATATTCCATTTAAAGTTTGACAAAGAAAAAAAGTGTATTCAGTCTTCTTCCTATGAGAATCAAAATATCACAGCCTTACACTAGAAGAGAAAATAACAACCTCAGTGCACTGTGACACTCAGACTTCCGAGATGTTTACTTTTCTAATTATAGAAAGGAGTGTCTCCTTTCCTTACACATCTTTCTATTACAAGACTGTATTTAAAGTAAACTGTATTTTGGCTTCTAACTCCAGTGTTAGAATTTCAGAATATAAAATCCTCTGTTAGACATCTGTTATTAGTTTCTATCCTTAGCTCAAGACCATCTTAAATTTGTATTGCACAGTATTTCATGTATAGACGCTTATGGAAACATTGGAGACAGTGTTTTCTTTTGCCTAGGAAAAGGCTGCAGTTCTATCATAAAGTACTACTGTTGCTAGAGCGTTACAGAAAATTCATTAATTTTTAGGTGATTCTGCCTCTTTCAGGAAAAATATATTTTCTGGATTCTACTTTACTAGGTATAGTCTGTAATAAATGTATTTGGCTAACTATAACTTAATAAGATGCATGGAAGAGCCCAAGACTCTGAATTAAACCTACTTTTCAAGGTTGGGACGGATACTGAGAAGAGGGGTGGATACTCAGTGAGCTGCAATCGATGATCTGGGGAAAGTTTAGGCAGGGCTAGTTTTCACAGAGCTGTGACACCAACAAGTAGAAGTTCAGCCAGGCAGTTATTTTCAGAGCAGATACATTAAGGGAAAACTCAGTCTGTAGGTTATCAGTATCAGGAATGTGAGAATGTGAGTGCATTTATGGCAGTGAGGTTTGGCTTTGGCTTCTCTCTGTGAAAAATAGTAACAACAAGATGGGGCCCCTGTGATTGAGGGACAGGACATGATACTGTGCACCAAAACTGGTTTTTGGACACAAGAATAAGGGAGAGTCCAGTTCCTAGAACTGGAGTACGAGGCTGTAATCAGTCTTTAAGAGCAAGGCAGGGACTTGACTCTGAGTACCGAGGTCCTAGCTAGGTTAACAGTAAGCCTGACTTGAAACTAAGTCTTTGAAGGCTGGACTAGAAGTCCTGAAATCCCTACCTAGTTTTAGAATTCATCCCAACCATCCGGACGTGGTTAGCACTTGAAGTGTGGAATTGTCCTACCTGTGAGGGGAGCAAAGGGGCAGAAACTGGATCATCACGGAGTACTTCACACTCTAGCCTTTTCCTGCAGTAATTATGGTTCACTTTCAGAGGATTTTAAAACATCAGGAATTCTTGGTAATATGTATTCATGTATAGAATGTGTAGAATTAACCTCTAGGTTTTATTTTAATTCCTGGTAAATTAGTGTCTCTTTTAATTGCTTAGTCTTGGGAAAAATTGAATTTCTGTTTTTATTGCTAATGCCTAGTTAGTATATTTGCCTTTTATGATAATTTTTATTTATCTCTATGTTAGATTGAATATGTTGTTTCTAAATCTTTGTTCTTTAGAAAGAGTAAAATATGTTCATAATTAACTACCCTTTAAGATTTTCATTGCTTTTTTAAATTTTAGAAATGTCGTCACTAGTATTTCATGGTTATTTTGGCCCTCATATTTCTCTAAATATTTTATATGTGTTATTTTTCTAATTTCCATATAGAATTAGGACAATAATACTTTTTTTAGACTCCCTGAGAAATAAGTTTTCCACCATTTCAAGATACTTATTTGTACTACCCAGTGGAGTATCTACATGTTCTGAAATACTAACACCGCATATATTCAAGCATGTGAAGTCCGGAATATTTGTTTTGTTTTAGTGTTAGAAAACTATCATGTTTGATAACAGTAGCATTGTTAGACCCAGGCAAAGAGAGAAATTTGATCTGGGCTCTGGACTTTCGAGACACTGAACATCACAAAAAATAAATGTATTTTTAAAAAGAAACAAAAGTACCCCGTCCCTCAGGATCCACCCCTTAAAACTGCATAGAAACCGTAGACATCCTCTCTTGTTACTGTGAGTTAGCTGTCTATTGCCGTGTAACAGAATACTCTAAGTTAGTGATGTAACACAACAATAAATATATAGTATTCCTCAGAGTCTCTGTCAGTTGGGAATTGGGGAGTGGCTTATTTGAATGGGTCTGGTTTAGGGTTTCTCATGAGGTTGCAACCAAGATTTTGGGTAGAACTGTTGGCAACTGAAGGCTTGACTGGGGCCGGAGGATCTGCTCTGGCTCACTTACTGGCTGGCTGTTTTGGTACTAGTTGGTGGGAGGCCTCACTTCCTCCTCTTGAGAAATTTCCACATGGCAACTTGAGTGTCTTTATGAAGTGGTTTTAGGCTTCCACCAGAGCAAGTGATGCATAAGAGCAGGGTGGAGGATATAGTACCTTTTATGACCCTAGCCTTAAAAAGTCGCATGCTATCGTGTCTGTATTTTGGGAGGGGACTACACAAGCGCATTAATCCTAGGAAGTGAGAATCATGGAGGGGTCCATCTTTGAGGCTAACCACTAGAGTTTAATAATATTCTGGCCTCAGAGAAATCGCTCTCCATATCTCTTGCTTATAAGCTCATGTGTGAATGCCATGAAGGTTTATAGATGGTACCATTGCTATCATTAGAGACAGAAACTGCTCAAGATATTGGTGAGGATTTGAGCAGGAAATAGAAGTGCCTAGGTGAGAGGAATGATGAATTAAGTTACTCCAGTCAATCCCCACCCTGTTGTCCCTGTCCATGGGTCATTTATACTTGTTCTCTAGCTGGACCTTTCCAGGTGGTGGGCCAAGGGAGAGCAATGGGGAGC
>PVKM010028823.1:0-18077 GCA_004027735.1 Carollia perspicillata
GGGAGTATGTCGTTTTGTCTGCACATGCTTACAGCTTTTCCAGCTTTCCTCTTGTTACTGATTCTACTTTCATTGTGATTGAAGAAGATAGTTAGGGACTTTGGGTCAAGATGGAAATGTAGGTAGACATGCTGTACCTCCTTGCGCAACCATAGAAAAAATTACAACAAGATCTCAAAACAAATAACATTCAGAACTGTCAAAAAGTCAAACTGTATGATGTCAGACAATCAAGGATTTAAAGAACCCACATTCACCCAGATGGGTGGAGAGGCAGGGTCGCAGAGACAGGCAGAGACACAGTGTGGCTCAGAGAGGCCCTGGTAGAACGAACAGTCCCACATTAACACATGGTGGACAAAAAGCAGGAGGGATACCTTGGGGGCCAGCAACCCCAGCCCCAGGTCAGACCACACAGCCCAGGGTTCCAGCACCAAGAACATAAATCCCCATTACCCCTGGCTGTAAAACCCAGTGGGGGTTGGGGCAGAGGAATAAACTGCCATATTTTCACCATTTAAAGGGCCCTCACAGACTTAGAATATATGTAAACCCACCCACTCAGGGTTTTGCCACCAGGGCAGCAGCTGGAAGGGTGCCAGCAGCATACAGGAAGTGGAAGAAGTGACTGGACACAGGGCAAGTGCCAGGCAAACCTCCAGAAGCCAGGCAATGGCACTGTTCCCTCTCTAATGCCTCTTCCCCACCAACAGAGCCACAATATGATGAAACAGGTCACCCCATCCTGGCAAATACCTATGTTTCCATCCCATACAACTTAACAGGTGTGCTAAGACAGGGAGTCAAAGCAGCTCTACCTAATACATAGAAACAAATACAGGGAGGCTGCCAAATTGTGGAGAAAAGGAATATGGCCCAAATGAAACAACAGAACGAAACCCCAGAAAAAGAACTAAATGAATCAGAGATAGCCAACCTATCAGATGCAGAGTTCAAAACACTGGTGATCAAGATGTTCAGAGAACTTACTGAGTATGGCAACAACATAAAGGAAGAAATGAAGGTTATACTAAGTGAGATAAAGAAAAATCCACAGGGAACCAACAGTGAAGGGAAGGATTCAAATCGATGATTTGGAATATAAGGAAGAAATAAACATTCGACCAGAGTAGCAAGAAGAAATGAAAATTCAAAAAAATGAGGATAGGCTTAGGAACCTCTGGGACAACTATAAATGTACCAACATCCATATTATAGGCATGTCAGAAGGAGAAAAGAAAGAGCAAGAAATTGAAAACTTATCTGAAAATATAATAAAAGAAAATTTTCCTAATTTAGCAAAGGAAATAGACATACAAGTCCAGGAAGCACAGAGAATCCCAAAGAAGTTGGACCCAAAAAGGACCACACCATACATCATGGTGAGAATCTTAAAAGCAGCAAAAGAAAAGCAGAGAGTTACATACAAAGCAGTTCCCAAAAGACTACCAGCTGATTTCTCAAAAGAAACTTTGCAGACAAGAAGGGACTGGCAAAAAGTATTCAAAATGATGAAAAGCAAGGACTTACAACCTAGATTACTCTATCAAGCAAAGCTATCATTTAGAATGGAAGGGCAGATAAAGTGCTTCCCAGACAAAGTAAAGCTAAAGGAGTTCATCATCAGCAAGCTATTATTACATGAATTGTTAAAGGAACTTATTTAAGAAAAAGAAGATAAAAACCATGAACATTAAAAAGGCAACACATTCACAACTATCAACAACTGAATCTAAGAAACAAAACAAACAAAGCAAACAACCAGAACAGGAACAGAATCAGGTATGGAGATCATTTGGAGGGTTATCAGCTGAGAGGGGGAAGTGAGAGAATCGGGGAAACAGTGCAGGAACTAAAAGCATAATTGGTAGGAACAAAATAGACAGAGAAAAGTTAAAAATAGTATAGGACGTGGAGAAGCCATAGAATTTACATGCATGACCCATGGACATGAACTAAGGATGGAGGTTATTGGAGGGAAGTGGGATACCAGGTGGAAGGAGGCAAAGGGGAAAAAATGGGGATAACTGTAATAGCATGATCAATAAAATATACTTAAAAAACAAAGGTACTTAGCATGACTTCAATCTTCTTAAATTTGTTAAGAGGGTATTTTTTTTGTGGCCTATCATATAATCTATCCTGGAAAATTTTCTGTGTGTTCTTTAAAAGAATGTGTATTCTGATATTGTTAAAAGGAATGTTCTATATATATTTTTCAGGTCTATTTGATCTGACATACAGTTTGAATCAATATTTCCTTGTTTATTTTCTGTCTGGATGATCTATGCACTGGTGAAAGTGGGGTATTGAAGTCCCCCACTATTGTATTGTCTGTTTCTCCCTTCAAAACTGTTAGTATTTGCTTAATATATTTAGTTGCTCCAATGCTGGGTATGTATATATTTATGACTATTATATTTTTTGATAAATTGAACCTTTCATCATTATATAATGACCTTCTTTGCCTCTTACTAGCATTTTTTGGCTTTAAGTCTATTTTATCTAACATAAGTATAGCTATTCCCTCTTTCTTTTGCTTTCCACTTCCCTAGAATGTTTTCTTTTTCATCCCTTCACTTTGAACCTGTGTGTATCCCTACATGTGAAGCTTTTAGGATTCTCTTTGTCTTTGATTCTTGACAGTTTCATTAAAATGTGTCATGGAGAAGGTTGTTTTGCTTTGAGATAATGGAGTGATCTATTAGCCTAGTCAACTTGGATGTCCAAATCTTTTCCCAGGTTTGGAAAATTCTTAGCTATTAAAGTAGCCCTTCTGCTCCCTTTGCCACTCTTCTACTTCTGAAACTCAGATTAGTCTACTACTTGTATGTATGATAGTGTCCCACAGATCATGTAGGCTTTCTTAATTCTTTTTTTTTTTTCAATGTAGGGAGAGAGGGAAAGGGCAGGGATGGGGAGAGGGGAGAGAAAAGAGAGAGAGAGATTGGTTTGTTTTTCTATTCATTTATGCATTTATGGGCTGCTTCTTTTATGTGTCCTGACTCAAGATTGAACCTGCAAACTTGGCATATCAAGATGATACTCGGACCCACTGAACTACTTTACTGGCCAGAGTCAACTTTCATAATTTTTTTCTTTGTTCTTGTCTGACTGGATTATTTCAAAGTTCCTATTCCCTATATCACTGATACTATCTTCCTTTTGATATATCCAGCTGTGGATGCTTACTATAGCACTCTTCATTTTGTCCATTAACCCTTCACCTCCAGAATTTCTGCTTGGTTTGCTATGTAATTTTGATCTCTGCATTAATTTCTCAATTTGTTCATAAATTGTTGTTCTGATGTCATTACATTTTCATGTTTTTTTTTGTAGCTCATTAAGTTCCTCAAGACAGCTATTTTTAACTCTTTATCATCTAAATCATAAAATTCCATGTCTTTGAACTTGTATGTACATTGTAGTATTACTATCTATAGTGATGACATGTTTCTTGATTCTTCATGTTCCTTGGAGTTTTGTGTTGCTCTTTTATTGATTGAAGCAGCAGGCACCTTCTCAGATCTTTATTATCTTCTGGTGGCAGAAATTTTTTGTTGGCCTAGCTTATATATGATACTTTTATAATGGGGGTGGGATCTGGCCAGATTACTGGGCAGAGTGGAGGGATCCCCAAGGTGCTATGAAAGGCTATACTCTCTGAAGTGAGGGAGGGGTTGCAAGAAACCCCAAGGGGGTGGATTAAAGCCAGCACTATAGCCATGCATGGAGCTGAAGGTCCCTCAAAATGGAGAAAACCCCCTTAGCTATATCACTCGGCTAATGGGTTAGTGGAGCAGGGCCATTGATGGCTACTTTGCACGTCTGAAAAACTTGGCCAGTATTTTAATAACGTTAAACAGCTGTGCCTGCACTCGGGGCCTGGGAGAAGGGCATGACTCTAACTTGTGATGTGATGTAGCCTGAGGGGTTTCTTGAGCCTGCAAGAGCAGCTTTGGAAGTGGTTTGTGCTTCATGGCCCCCTACCCAGACTAACAATGGCAGCTGAAAAAGGCAGAAGAAATCAGACAGGTGTAACCCAATGGCAGGTGTAACCCAATGTGGGAGGAGTTGGAAATGGGGTTACAGAAGAAGATCCATGCCAGGATTTAGACCCGGGCACAACAGCCATGTTGGGGCTTAACCAAGCTGTTTTGGGAGTGGAGAGGGGGCTCACTTGACCATGCAGCTTAGAAAGCAGGGAAGCAGGCTGTACCAGCAGAGCAGAGCTCTCTCTCTCTCTCTTTCTCTTCCCACCACACAGTTTGAAAGATGCAGAAGGATTCCCGGCCACCACGAGGATGCAGTCTTGGATTAAGAATGGGAGCCTAGCCGAGCTATGGACTTCTATTTTCTTTTCCTGAGACAGGGTGCCCCTGACTGGCCTGGTTTGGCAAGGGGAGGGAGGAGTGTGTATGTGTGTGTGGGGGGATGTGTTTTCAAGGGACTTTGGAATTTAACAGCTACGTTCTGCCATTAATATGAACCTGTATAACTTTTGAATAAATAGTTCCTTTCCTTTTTACCAAACTCTGGCACTGACAGCCACAGTTCATGTCAACAGCCGGCAAAGAAGAACCATAGAACAAAAAGACCCCCAGGGTGGGGGGTTTCTGTAACACCACCAGGGCACGACAGATCTCCTTACCCCCTGGAGGAGGGTAAACAACTAATGTGGCTTGTGACACAGCAAGAGGAAGCTTGCACAGAGTGTATGCGGGCTGAAAAGATCACAACACACATGTATTATGGAGGTGAACATGGTGACAACCCACCCAGGAAGAGATGCTGTGCCCCCGCGTGTGGCTAGAAAACCCTCCCACCTGCTTCTGGATCATGGCTCATGGTGGCAGGAAGACTGGCAGAGATGCTGTGCAGGCTGATGCACGTGGTGGGCAGCAGCCGAGATTGGCTGGAAATTTGGACACTTCCACCTCACGTAGGATTTGGGGGTGGAATAATTAAATGGAGGGTGCTCAGACACTTGCTCTCTTTCCTCCCCCTCTTCAGTCCAATGGTGGGTCGAGTCCAGCCCAGGAGACCTTGTAGCCAGGCCAAAAGCCTTGTGCTCCTCCCTGCAGGAGAGGCGGCGGCAGGCAGCACTGGCGGTCGGCTGTGCTGTGCAGTCCTGCTGGGCCAGGTGGACACAGACTCGAGAGAGATGCCTGAAGCCAGACTGTGACCAGGATCCAGCTAAGCCACCTGGACAATCATGCTACAGCCCCCTGTGTATCCCAAAGAATGATAATTTTAAATAGGAAGAAAAAAACTCCAGGGACAACCTTGAACTGAGATGGCAAAGGGTGGAGGGGTTGTTTTCCTTTGGATATTTTAAAAGGAAGGGGTTGTAAAGCAGAAGCCCACTATTCTTCCAAAGCTAGACTCCTTTCCTTTTTCACCAAACCTCTGCCTCCAGAATTTATAGGTGGTGGGCAGCAGAAGTGTTCCCCACATGGCTGTACGGGAACACTTTCTCCAGGCCCGTGTGGATAAACCTGCCCCACACTTCTTGCTCTCTCTTGTGGCATAATTCTTCAGATTACATGTCTTCTTTGGGTTTTACAAATCTCTAGGTTGGCTACTGGGAACCCCTATTTTGTTTTCTATAAAGTGGTGCTACAAGTTTGTGTTTTTCCCTTGCCCATTGGCCTTGACCTGTTTTCTGAGGGGACTCAGTTTACAGGAGCTTGCCATCGATGCTGTGCTTGAGATCGGACACAGGAGCTGGTGGCAGTGCTGGGGGAGGTGTGGGCTAAGCACTCAAGGCTCTAGGACTGTGTGTTAGCCAGGTGGGCACATCCTTGGGTGAGGTTCACCCAGCGGCTCCTGGGTGGGCTCCCTGCTGGAGTTCTAAATGCAGTCAGCAGAAACCACATCCCTTTCGCGCCTCTTGATATTCTTATCTGCCTCTTTCCTGGTTTCATCCCTCCCCCACATCTTAGGAGGTCTGCCTCAGTACCCCAGATGCTACAAGAGAGAAGAGTGTTTCTTCAGGAATCTCCTGGATAGCCTGGGGTAGGAGGGCACTCATTCACCATTCTCCCTCTCCCTCATGGGATAGGTCACCAATAGCTAGTTCAACCCCACGCTGTGCTGCCTAAGGGGAGGGGTGGCACTGGCAAAGTTCCTCTTACCCTCCCCAATGCTCGAAACTTCTATTCTTTCTGTTTCGAATGAAATGTCTTATATTCTCCTTAGGAAGGCTAGATTACTTTAAAGCCTCTTTTACCCATGGGGGTCTGCCCACATCAGCACTCTCCTGGTTTTCCCCAGGGGTTGTGGCCAGTTCATAACCCCCTGGTGGTTCCGCAGCCCACACCAAAGTCTGTCTGCATACTGCCTGACGCACAGGTGGGCGAGCCTCCTCCTGGGACCCTTGGTGTGTCGCTGGATCCCACAACTCCCAGAGAAGGACTTTTCATCACGAATGGGTGCCAAATTGGTTGTTTGAAAGGGGAGACAAAAAACAGGAAAGTCTATTGATGTTGATGTCATTCCCCTGCTTCTAAGTGTTTACTATGAACTACTATTTAATTAAACTTACCCAATCTAAACATAAGGAAACTGAAGTCTAGAAAACTGAAGCGATTTGGTGTAGCTCTCACATCAAGTATGTGGCAAACATTAACTAGAAGCTAATCATTGCATTGCCTGCTAATCCAAAGTTTCCCAATTTTAACACAGAATTCTTACACATCTGAGTATGCAATAGACCAATTATTGTACATTAATTAATTTATGTAATTAATTTATATGGAGTGGAAATTTTCTAGGATGTACATTTCTAGGATAGGCATACTAGAAACCTATCAGGAAAAATACCTTGATTAACGAATTTAAAACTCTAAGACATAAATGAGGTTCTGCTTTACTTCGGGCCTATCGCTTTATATCTGATTTTATAAAACCTTCCTAACTTGTTTCATTGGTTTCATTGTTTCCACCCTACAAATTCATCTCATATATCTCTAGTGGGCTGCACCCTAGCTTCCAAACCTAAAATGAATGCTTCATTTCATCAGTCACCTATGTAAAAATCCTGACTACTTTCTATTGATTACAGAAGAGAATATTGATTACAGGATAAAAGACAGATCTAGACTCAAACCATGGCTCTTCCCTGTCACTTTCTTTGATAAGCTGGGTTTCAAGAAAATCACTTAAACATTTTGTCCTTTACTTTCTACAACTGACAACTGGGAGTAAGAGAGCTCAAGCTTTAGATATTAGAGTTCGGCCAAATTAAAAAATTTCCACTCCACATAAATTAATTACGTAAATAGCAAGTAGGAAAAAAATGAAAGCAGCAAAGACACATCAACAGTAACTAAAGAAGCAGAAAGGTCAAGTCATAACTTCAAAAATTGGTGGCTATTAAAGAAAGATACAGAAGTTTCCAAGAATTATGGAACAAAGCTCAGAGCAATATGGCGAGCCTCTGGATACCATCCTCTAAACAAGCACTATGCAGGAAAGATGAACGAACAAAATCTTGAAACATCTTAACCACTCCGCAAACCTGCCATGAAACATGACAAAGAGAGATTTGGAAGATATGGGTCACCCTTGAGAAGACAACTTCCCAAGGGAGACAAAGTCCCATCACAACTACCTTTATACCCTAGAAGAAAAGGGAAAGACTGGGACTCACTATTCGGGCATCTTCCAGGTGAGAGAAAACTGAAGAGGACAGCAGAACAACCATTGACACTGAGCATTAATTATCTCCAACAATACGCGGTAATTTAGCAAAAGGGACCGAAAAAAGAGAAAATAATTAGGACAAGATTCTCTAAGGGAGGGAAAATGAAAAAGAGGCTTGCTTAATGCCTGAAAGGAGTAACCTACACACACATTATTGATACAGGAGCAAACCTCTCCATTTATTATGTGTCTTTTCCCCGGAGGAGGAATGAGTGGGGATTGGGAGGAAGAGAAATTGCTGCTGGGGAGAAGTGGGTGCTTGTGACAAGGGAAAACTGGTGACTTGAAGTAGATAACCCCACAAACAAAACGAAACAAAATTTCAGATGAGTTTCTCTGAAGCAAACAAAGAACTAAGGACACCAGGATGATTAGAAGCAATAATCTGAAGCCCAATGATATTATTAGTGTGATAGAAATCAACTATAATAGATGGACAGGGTTTAGCACAGGAAGAATTTAATAAAATCCCAGAAAAGCCAAGCAAGGACCCCAGCAGAGGCTGCACACAGCAACAGTTGACTTCTTCCACTCGCCTTAAACCTAAGGTGACAGAAAAGCTGGAGGGACTCATCCACACCACAACAAAGCACATGGGAGGTCTAGACAAAGCTGTCACGTGCAACATAAGAGAAATAAAAAGGTAGGGCATAACAGCTTTGCAAATACATATCAGCAAAAATAAATAAATATGAGAAAGGAGAATACAGATGAAGAAATCGTTCTGGAAGTTAGCAGAGCCGCAGAAAGAAAACGTCTTGCAAATACTTCATGACATAAATTTTAATGAGAACACAAAAGCAACTTTAAAAATAAGGTATAAAGCAATATTAAAGATGGAAATGAAAAAATGCGTAGCTAAGAAAACAACGTGAGAACCATACAGCAGTGTCATAGAACTAATAAAACTAGAAAGTGTGGAAGCAGCATTTACTTCATAGAATTTCAAACTCCAAACCCATTTGAATTTAAATTCCCTCTATTCCCTAACCTATGTGGAGCAAGGGGTCAACGTTAGCCCTCTCTTCCTGGCTCCACCTCCCCAACTTGCTAGTAGTCACTGTTTCTGATATGGGGGGAAATGGGGGGAATGGTGAGGTGAGGTGGGGTGGAGAAGGGAAGGTGCTAAGGAAATGAGGCACAGTTTTTGTGGCAGGCATAGCTGTATCCCACTTGCAGGGCCTGCTAGCTGGCAATGATAGTTGCTGACTCTATGGGGCACCTTTGTGGCTTCCTCATGCATCCCTCGTGGTTGCCTGGTCTGCCTCTTTTCTGTCTGGCTACTTCTCATGTCCTTCAGACAGCACACTTGGTTAGGACCATTATTCCACAGAATACTTATCAAGTCTCAAAAACATCCACATCTATTCTGCCATGGGAGGGAATAGAGTCCCGGTCCCAAAGTATCCACCTGTGTGATCTGCCACCAGACAGGGCACTTCCAGCCACAGCATTTCACATTTAATATATTCACTGGTAAGAACTTCAAGTTCCTGAAGATGCATAAAGGTCCTTAAGTGCCCCCTAGAAAGGTCTCTCCTTGATTTGAGAAGAGGGAACATCTATTAAATTCTGTACTACTACTACTACTACTACTACTACTACTACTACTACTATTACTACTGGTCTATTTAGCCCAAGTTCAAGGACAGATGAAGAGACAGCTTGGCCTCTTTATGAGGCTGTTTTTACTTCTATTTACTCCTGAAGCAGTAAATAAATTGCTGCTGATAAAAATGAAAGAAGAGGTCAGTGGGTGCAGCTCACCATGATTTATGCACATTCCATTGAACCCATATGAAGTTCAGTGGAACTGACAGCCTGCCAATATCGCAGGTCAGAGAAGGATATACCAATACTCAGCTATGTCAATACTCAGGAACAGTTTAGAAAGCCAACAAAAGTCTATGTCCTCCAGGCTCTGAAATCCTTTTCCTGGAGCAAATTCTGCAGCAGCTTAGGAGTTTCCATTTGTGTCTATTAGAGCATTTCTACCATAGAGGAACACATTCTTCCCCTTCTTCGTTGGGGAGGTGTAATTAGGTGTTGAAATGCTAAGTACACTATCACCTCATCTCCAAAAAAAATTTCCTCTTCAACCTCAGCTTTGTAAGGCTGGGGATGGGTGAACAGCTAAAGCTGGCAGAGCTAGTCTAGGACCATGAACTTACTAAGTTCTACATAAATGATCTGGTTCCTCTCTTTAGAATGGACAATGCATATACCATTTTGTGTTCAGCTCTTGTGGCTTCCAATGAAGCATTCTGATATTTGTCTATCATATCCTGTTATTCGTCTATCATACCCTGACTTATAGTATTACTGCTGGGGTATTTGTGATTTCAGGCAGAGACTGTATAACCCACCCTTGTTTTCTCTGGGATGGCACCTTGCTCATGAAAGACAGCTCCAAAATTCTTGGTAAATTGAATTTAATTTTAAAGAAAGACCAAATTTCTTCTTCCTTTTTACCCCCTTTCAGTACTAGAACAGACTACCTTTTCAATGAGGTGGCCCTGTTCTACTTCAGCTCCATTAATTTTTCCTTGTCTCTAAACATCTCTAAAACCTTATTAACATGATGCTTTATATCACAATGTTAAATTTGTACTTATCCTGCCACTTCAGTGAGACCCTGAGTTCTTTAATGGTGTGGATCATCTTACACTCATTTCTTTAAAGAAGTTCTTAACCAACATTTAATAAATATTGAAATAAGTATTATGTTAAACCATAGATAAAATCATTTCTATCTATATTAGAAGAAAGCACTCTTTTAGGTTGCACTGAACTAATAAAATTCAGACAAGGATAATCATAGAAAGCTAGAGAAAGAGGGGACTTCAGGTCTGATCGATCAATTCCGTAGTGTTCCCCATTTTAAGGTAGCACTTGTGTTACAAACGCTGCCTCCCTTCACCCTCTGCTGACCATTCTAGCAATTGCACCTTCTTGAATCTCATTTTGCAATTGCTTTCATTTCTCCAAGTTCCAGAATATGGTTAAAGTCAATTTTTTTGTTTTATTTATAACACTACTTGGCATTCTAGAGAAACCGAAATTGTTACCGGCAGGTAGTATTCATTTTGGCACTTGGGTACTGCAGGCAGATTGCCTGTGTTCATGAACCAGTTCCTCCACTTCATAGCTTAGACATCTTCGCCGTCCAGTTTCCCTGTCTTGGGAATAATAAGAATAATGAGCTCCCAAGGTTGTTGTGAGGGGAAATGAATGAATGTCTACAAAACACTTAGAACAGTATCTGGGAAACAGCAGGCCCTCATTATTCTTACTGTTTAGTGGTGGTGGTAGTGTATTTCGTAACTTTCATATGAATGACAGTTTTTTATTTGTTCTTTTAGTACACTAAACTCCGGTAAAATACACAACCACACTCTGTTCTAACTTGTCTTTAAAATTCTAGCACTGTATACAGTACCTGGACACACAGTAATCACCAACTGTTTGTTAAATGTAATTTATAGGAAACATGATTATTAAGAATAGAGATTCTGAACTCAGACTACTGGAGTTCAAATACTGGCTCTGCCATTTACTAGCTATGAAACTTAACTTTTCTGTACCATTTTCATATACATTATTAAATAATGGTGATTACAACTCCCACTTCATAAGATTGTTGTAAGAATTAAATCGTGTACGTGAAAAACAAAGTGAAATCTGGCACACAGTAAAAAATCAATAAATGTGAGATATTATTTATAAAGCTTTCCCAGAGTAATGTCTATAAAGTAATATAAGTAAATATGAAAGAGTATGTGACCAACCTGAGCTTGAACCCTGATGCTAACACTCATTAAAAATATGTTTATAAACATGTTACTCAGCCTCTAAGCCCTAAGCCCTAACCTAAGCCCTAAATCAGATAACACAACTTCCTTTCCGATGCCTGTGAAAGGACTCAATGAAATGGAGTGTGTGCATTAAGACTATATTTGAGGCACTGTAATCATTTAATAAATGATGAGCTTTTACTTGCTGATATAGCTTTTATTTTTATATTTAATATCTTTACAACTAAGGAATTTAAAATCTAGATAAGGAACTAAGAATTATATATGTAAATAACATTAATGCAGAGTATATGTCAGAAATTTAAATACTTTGATAATTTATGAGTATGAGAGATCAGTGCTGCCTGCAGTGATAATATTTCCTGAAAGACATAATTTCGGTAAGGGATAATAGGAACTAGGTGGATATCCCAGACCAAACAAATATGACACAGGAAAACTGAACCAAAGCACAAAAACAGGATGCACAAAGCTTATTTGAGCAGTAGAGAAAGACGGGCACAGTTGGTAGATTTATTAAGTCATTCATCAAATTATCCAGCACAATGTTCTCCTCTATACCTGCACTGTCCAATGGTGCAGTCACTGGCCACATGTGGCTATTGAGTTCGTGAAATGTGGTTGATGCAACTAAGGAACACAAGTTTTAATTTACTTTAATTTTAATTAATTTCAGTTTAAAAACTGAAGCAGTCTGTGTGAGCTAACAATTCCACTCCTTCATGTATACCCACAAGGACTGAAAACAAGGACTGGACTTGTATGCATATGTTTGTTATGGCATTAGTCTGAACAGTTGAAAGGTAAAAGCAACCCAAGTGTCCACGAACAAATGAATAGATAAACAAAATCTAGTATATACATTCAGTGAAATAGAATTCAGCTATAAAAAAAGAAATGATTCTGATACAGTATGAATAAAGCTTGAAAATACTATGCTAAGTGAAATAAGCCACACACACTAGTATTTTGGGATTCCACTTACGTGAAAGGCTGCAAATTCATAGAAACAGAAAGTAAATTAAAAGTTGTCAGCGGCTAGAGGAAGTGGGGAATGAAGAGTTATTGCTTAATGGGTACAGAGTTTCTCTTTGAGTTATGAAAAAGTTTTTAAAATAGACAGTGATATGGTTGTACAACATTGTGGATATAATTAATACCACTGGATTATAATAGTTGAAATAGCAAACATCATGTTATATACATATTACTTTACATTAAAAAATTAAGCAGTGTAAAATATTTTTCTGTTAAACATATCTTTATGTTTGGGTATTTATACAATGGTTTATTACACTGTATAAGATGTTGCTGTATAATAGTGTATGTATCAAACACGTATAATTTCTAGTATTACACATACATACCATATTTTGCCATATATAATGTATGCTTCTTTGCCCAAATTTTTGAGGGACAAATAAGGATGTACATTATACATGGGTAGTACTAATTCTGTACCTACATAAGTGTTTTTAATTCTTTTATTTATGCTTATGCATTAAAAATGTAACTCTAGAAAGCAATAATGATACCAGTATGATAAATAATACCCTGAAATATGACAATCAGTTTTGCTGAAATTACAATGAACATGCAATGAAAGCAGTTTTAGCCAAAAGGTTCAATGAAATGAAACAAAGATCAAGGTATTATTACCCACAGAGTGCAAAGGATGATGCTAATTGGTATCCACTTGATAAGATAGATGATGTTAAAAATTTGAATTAAAAAATTAAAACAAAAGATTTTTTCCTATAAGTTTGGGCCCAAAACATGGATGTGCATTATGCACGGCAAAATATGGTGCACCACCGATTGTGAGGCTTAATTCTACGTCTCAACTTGACTGGGCCATGGGAGGCCCATTTGGTCAGACGTTGTTCTGCAGTTATCAGTGAAGTTTCTGGGTGAAATTAACACTTGCATTGGTAAACTGAGCAAAGCAGATTGCTCTTCCTAATGTGGGTGGGCCTCATCCAACCCACTGCAGAGTAGCACAAAAAGAATAAGAGGGAACTCCTGCCTGTTTAAGCTGGGACATTGGTCACTAGACTTGAACCGAAACTTACATAATCAGCTCTACTGGTTCTCAGGCCTTCAAACTCAGACTGGAACTATACCACCAGTTCTCCTAAGCCTCCAGATTGCTGATCTTGAGACTTTTCAGCCTCCATGATCCTATAATTCCTTATAATAAATATATACTATATATTCGAGGTCTCTCCAGAAAAAGTCCAGCCATTATTAATATAACGAGAATGTTTGCATGACAACAATGTAACCTGGCAACCAAGGAGAGTGGACTGGAATATGGCTACAAAAGCCAGTGGTGTTTGAGTTGGTGGAAGAAAATGCTGGAATCCCAAATAGTTCCTCTTAAAGAACCCACATATGGACTCACCTACACAGACTCACTCCCTCTGAACACCAGCAATGGGGCAGCAGCTTGAAAGGCACTGGTAGTAGACTGGGAGAAACTGAAGTATCTGGCATCAAGGTGAACAGAGGCCATTGTCCCAACAGAGCCAGCAAGCTGGTGTCACATCTGAGACTCCATCAACCTAGCTAACACAGTTTGACCTGCTTTAAAGATCCCCAGAGACTCCGCCCCCCCAAATTTATGGGCCCACCCAAGTTGGGATTTTCATGAGACACTTCTGCTTGCAGTCTGACTCTTTGTTGCTATTACCAGAAGTATACAGCTCCCTGGTAAACACAACTGGTTCTGCCAGTTGGGATTAGAATCTTTTACAATTGTTTTATTACTTGCATTCAGTTCACTCCCTGATAAATAATCCTCTTGAGAAGTGTGGACGTTGTGTAACAACGCAGCTCAGCTGTGAGCTCTAATGTCCCTATAATCCAAACTAAAGGCAATATCCACCTGCAACCAGCTGGCCTTGCCCTAGTTCCTAGGAATCTGCTGGTGCCACTTTGGATCCTAGGTCCTCAGAGTGGATATAGAATCAGATAAATAGTAAATGCTAAGATTTCTAATACCTAGAAATATATTTTAATAATGTTTTGAAAAATACAAATATATTTAGAAAAACAATAACTAGACCTAAGATATATTTAAATCATATTACTAATTGATCCTCCTTCAAAATATTCACATAGCAAAGAATTATGTATTACAAACCATCAGGAAGTGGAGTAGTTGGGAAGACAGTTAAAGCTTTATTCTAGTTTTTCTTTCTTTTTAATATAATTTTGATGATTGCTGTATAGTTCTAGAAAAGTGTGCTTTATCTGTTTCTAAATTTATTGGTATAAAACTTTTCATAGCATTTTTTGTGATATTTTTAAATCTAGAGTAAATCTGTAGTTTTCTTTCTTACAATTTCTAAAAACTGTTTAAACATTCCATCTTCTCTTTATCAGTCTTGCTAGAGGCATGTCTGTTTTATTAGCTCTTCTCCCAAAGAATCAGCCTTTGATTTCATTGATTCCATTGCTTATTTTCTACTACATTAATGTCTGCTCTTGAACACAAGTGTTTATAACAGCTTCATTTGTAATAATCTCAAATTGAAAATGACCTGAATGTCCATCAATAAACTGATATATTCAGTGGAATTTTACTCAGTAAAAAGGTACAAAATGATGATAATCTAAATATGAATGACTTTCCAATTGTGGTAAAGGAAAGAAGCCAGTCAAGAAAAAGCATACACTGTATCACTCAATTTATATAAAATTCTACAGAATACAAATTAATCTACAGTAACAGAAAAAAGATCAGTGGTTGCCTGGGAACAGAAATAAAAAGGATGAGTTACAAAGTGGGCATGAGGACACTTTGGAATGACGGAAATATTTGTTATCTTGATTGTGGTGATGGTTTCACAGGTGCATACATATGTAAAAACTCGTCAAACTGTAAAACTGAAATATGTGAAGTCAATTTTGCATCAATTATATCTTAATAAAACTGTTATATAAGAGCCAAAAAGCATAGAAAACAGATGAGTTTATAGAGCAAAAACATAACTAGGCACAATTTAGCTTGATGAGCACAGCTCCTTGGAAAAAGAGAAATGCTTTCAGGTTTTTCTGGTTAGAAGAACACTTGCTCAGCCTATTTCAAAGAGTTTTCCTATAAATATAGAACGAGACTCTTAGGAGAATCCAAAGACAAGGCACCGAAGTACAACAGGCCTAATGACAATCGAAACTCGGAGCCAGGTCTTAGAAACAAGTAATCTCATCATCTCTATTGAAGATGTGAGGTCTTTGTTTCCTCTCTTTTCTGGTGACTCTGTTTTTCTCTACTCACTTTATCTGTTCTTCTCTCTGTACCAATTGGCTCCCAATGCTCATAGTTTCCGTTCCTCCGTAACTTTTTACTTGCACATGACCATAATGAGCTTCTAATGGCTGGGCTGTCAGTTGCCTACCACCAAGAAATACTTCTTTTTGCTGCTTCTTTGACTGTCTAAATTAATCTTTTTTGGCCCAACCATTGGTTAAAAAGTACCCATCAGCTCATGAACTGACTTTCTTTAGGTCAGACTGCCCATCCTTAGGTCCAAACAGCTGTGGGCAAGAGCCAGGAAGGTTCACACACAGTTCAGAATAAAATTGCTTTGGAAGCACAAACTCAATGCAGGGCAGATTCCCACAGAAGTGGGTAAAAGGAGGGCAGCCAGCGCTTGACATCTCTAGTAAATTAATTTCATGCTGAAATTAAGTCATGAACTAGGTATCTACAGGTAGCCCATGGGATTCTTGTTGGTAATCACCTTTTATGATCACGCTACACAGACTTCTGGCTGAAATAAGAATTCTGTTACTATTGCTGCTTGGGTTGAGGTATTTTCAATTTCTTTTAGAATCTTCCCAAGATAGTCCTCTCCCTCTAGCTCTGGATTGTGCTCTACTCCTTGATTCCTAACTTAAGGGCCTTTACCTTTGAAGGTAACATTTACTAAGCACTATGCATCTGACCTTATAAGCATTCTCTTCATCCTTCCATTGGTTCTCAGGACCCAGGAGACCCTACCCTTGTCCCTAACATGTTTCCCTTTATTTTCTGGCTCAAGGAGTGTACACTAGACAGTAAACACTGGTTTTACCCTTTGAATCTTAGCACCTTTACCTCTTTTCATCCAAACTGGAGTCTGATTTTACACTGTGATCTTATTTGGGAAAAACTGACCATTTGAAATTTCTGATTCTGCAATTAAAAAAATAAAACCAACAACGATCCACAATTCCAATGTGACTACCTCACATGAGGCTTACCTAAAAATGAATATATAGATTAATCCTTCATGCATAAAAGAGGGAGGTTTTTAAGAGATCAAAACATCACCACAAGGATTAATCCTGGAATTTAAGCTAAACAACTGTGTTTAGTTCTTAAAATGGCGTCAATAATATTTAAGTATGACCTTAGCTCTAAACACACATGAGTCAGTGAAAGAGAAACTGGTTTTCGTTGCCAATGTCAACAAAGCCTTAAGCTACTCTCAGAAGTTTGGCAGAGGGAAACAAAACTGTCATAGTTTGCAGATGACATGATAGTGTACATAGAAAATCCTGTAGACTCCACCCCAAAATTGCTCAACGTAATAAATGAATTTGGCAAAACAGCGGGAAACAAAGTCAATATCCATAAATCAAAGGCATTTTTGTATACCAATAATGAAACAGCAGAAGCAGAAATCAAGAAAAAATCCCATTTGATATTGCAAAAAGAAAAATAAAATACCTAGGAATAAACCTAACCAAAGAGGTAAAAGACCTATATGCAGAAAATTATACAACACTGAAGAAAGAAATCGAGGAAGACACAAACAAATGGAAACATATACCGCATTCATGGATTGGAAGAATTAACATCATCAAAATGTCCACATTACCCAAAGCAATTTACAGATTCAATGCAATACTTATTAAAGTACCAATGGCTTATTTCACAGACATAGAGCAAACACTTCAAAAATTTATATGGAACCATAAACGACCCCGAATAGCTGCTGCACTTTTGAAAAAGAAGAGCAAAGTAGGAGGGATCACAATACCTGACACCAAACTGTATTATAAGGCCACTGTAATAAAAAGAGCCTGGAACTGGCATAAAAACAGGCACATAGACCAATGGAACAGAATAGAGAACCTAGAAATAAACCCAAGTCTCTATGGTCAATTAATATTTGACAAAGTGGGCAGCAACATGAAATGGAATAAAGATAGCCTCTTCAACAAATGGTGTTGGGAGAACTGGACAGCTACATGCAAAGAAATGAAACTCGAGCACCAACTTACACTATACACAAAAGTAAATTCAAGGTGGATAAAAGACTTAAATATAAGCCATGACACCATTAAAGTCACAGAGGAGAACACAGGCAGGAAAATCTCAGATATTTCATGCAGCAACATTTTTACTGATTTGTGCCCTAGAATAAGGGACATAAAGAAAAAAATAAACAAATGGGATCTCATCAAAATAAAAAGCTTCTGCACAGCCAAAGAAAACAGCATTAAAATAAAAAGAGAACCAACTGTATGGGAAAACATATTTGCCAATGATACCTCAGACAA
>PVKM010028824.1:0-18079 GCA_004027735.1 Carollia perspicillata
TCACTGCCCCTCTGTGCTCTCAGCCCTTCGCCGTCTCACCCAGCCCCCGCCCCTCCCCTCTGGCCACCACCAGTCTGTCCTCTGGGCCTGTGAGTCTGTTTTGGTTTTGTTGGAATGTGACTGAATCTTGAATTTTCCCCTGTGAGAATCTTCCTTTAAGTAAATGTGTTCTTACAGGTATGGCCTAAGATCTATTAGTTAATGATGAACAAGCATTCTGTCTACATATGCATATGATACTGCTTGCTCTTTTTCTTTTTTTTAAAATAGCAGTGGTAAGGTTTCCTGTAGGGTAAAAAATAGACATTTCTTGGAGGGTTAGTTAATGGCAAAGGGCCTTGCGTGGGTGGAAACAATTTTTTTTCCTATACAGAATTAACTGGCCTATATGTGACTCAGTTCCATGGCCTTGGACTCATTAGCACAATCCTCTACTAATTAAACTAATGAATCTCAAAATAATGACAAATCCTAAGTTTGAAAGAATAAGGTTCTTCCTTAACTTGTTAAAACGGATGCAGGCTATTAAGCCAGGATGCCAAAAATGTACTAACGCTTCCTGAAATCACAGTGACAGTGGGGAGGAATTGCCTTTCGCTCTTTTCCTTCTGGTACTTGTTTATACACGCACAGAATGCTGTAAGTTAGCATGTGGTGATGTGCTGGTCATGTGCTGATCATACTAAAACATGTAAACGATGGGAACTCAAAAAATCAAGAAGATGGAGATCAGACATTCTGGCTATGCAGGTTCACCAAAAATAGATAACCAAAGAAATCGAAGTTTTCTCTTCTGAAACATTTGGTCATGCACCACTAAATCTAGTCATGGGGGTTCATGAGTTCTAAACTGAGCAGTTAATTTGGGTCATTGGCCATTCGGGTTGTCCTAACAGTGTAAAAGGACTGAAGCAGACCCATGAGTTTGCTTATTAGGATTATTATATTAATAATAACTAATAAGGATTTATTCAGACACTGATATAACCCTTGACAAAGCCTTATTAGCTAAGTGATATGTTTACTTAGCATGGTGTTTTCTAAAGCATGTTCTTGGATTTGTAATTCATATTAACTTTAAAGTCTATAGGATGTATTGAAGCAGAGAAATAGGGTCAACATTTTTGAACCCAGAATTCCCCAAAATTAATTGCCTATGGGGTCTGTTTTTTTTTTATTTCTTTTTATCAGTGTCATCTGTTATTATTCAGTTGAACCCACTTTGAGAAACAGTGACTTATAAGGTACCTTAAAAGAGACTTAAAGTTCTTAAAGACTTTAAGTTCTTTCAGTGACTTAAAAAAGAGATAAAGGCACTTGGAGGTTAAAAAATATTACAAGAGAGAAACTGAGGCCCAGTCATGTGTAGAATTACTTGTTTCTCCAAAATTTATATTTTCATAATAAAATTACATAGTAGGATATTTAAAATTATCAAAGTCTAATTAATGGGTTTAAATAGCAATTCTCTAAATTCTAGCCCTTTGTATTAGAGTATCTTTACTCTATATCAAAACATTCCTGAGAAGCAATATCAGTGTCTTTTTTTTTTTTTTTGCTAAATTTGCCAAATTACATCCTGCCTAAGTAAAAACCCTCTTATAGCATCTGTTACATGATCATTTTCTTTTACTTCTGGCATCAAACATCTATGTATGTTGTCTTATGTTATTTAGTCCCTAAGTAATACCCCTGTGAGTTCAGATGAGTCACCATATACCAGTAACTGAGAGTCATTTTACTTGATTAAAATTTCTTGTTAATTTCCCTTTGTCTTTATGTCACCAAGACATTAACTTTTTTTTTCATGGAAAAGAACTTGGAAGTATTCCAATGTATGTAATTCACCAGATGAATCTGATCTCTCACTGACCAATTTCACCTTGCAGGTTACTGGCATGTTAGCCGATTATGATATAACACCAGTTTTGGCTCCATGGATACCAAACCACATGTGTAAATCCTGGTTTCTTTGATTAGGTTTAAAAATTGTTCAGCATAGGAAATATTTAAAACATTTATGTTTAGTATTTTTATTAAACTATCCACAGGAAATCATATACTTTATAGATCAATGACATTTTTCATTCTGTTTGCCAAAGTTGTTTTTGAAAACTAATGAAGGAATTTATAGTACTAACTTTGTAATTTCTATTTGTGTTCTTGCTTAAACCATTAGATGTATGCTTTTCTAAAATTAACCTGACTCAGATATACATATAGGCTTTCATATAGTTTAAAAATTATGTTTCTAATTGTGTAGCAGAATAATCCTTCAGCTGTAAACAGCTTCTCCTGTGGTACACTCTATAAAACGTGTAAGACAAATGCAGGTCTTCTTTCCGTGGAATTCTGAATTAATTAGGTATATGTACGGGGTGCTTATTCATTAATTATGTACCTCTTTACCTCACTTATAACTACTTTTTATACCCTATTTATTTTTATGTTTTCTTTTCATTTCTGTTGTTGACACTATTACAGATGTCCTCATTCCTCCCCACCCGGCCCCTGCCCCTCTTCCCTCTGGCCCTCACGGCACTGCCGTCTGTGCCTGTGGGTCATGCGAGTGCGTTCTCTGGCTGATCCCTTCCCCTTCATCATCCAGTCCCCCTCGCCCCTCCCCTCTGACAGCTGTCAGTCTCTGCCACGTGCCCATGCTTCTGTTTCTATGTTGTTCCTCAGTTTATTTTGTTATACAAGTGAGACCATATGCTGTTTGTCTTTCTCTGACTGCTATATTTCACTTAGCATAATGCCCTCCAGGTCCATCCATGCTGTCATAAAAGGTAACATTTCCTTCTTTCTTTCTGCTCCATTGTGTAAATTTACAGTGTAAATGAGATTTTTTTCCCTTAGTTTCTCTTTCCGAGTGTTCATTATTGGTGTATAAAAGTGCCACAGATTTCTAAATGCCAGTTGTGTATCCTATTATTTTGCCAAATTCATGTATTAGCTCTAGTAGCTTTTTGGTGTAGTCTTTAGAGTTTTCTATGTACAATATTATGTCATCTTCCAATAATGACAGTTTTATTTTCTCCTTTTCAATTTGGATGTCTTTTATTTATTCTTGTCTGATTGCTGTGGCCAGTTCTTCCAGTACCATGTTGAATAAAAGAGGTGAAAGTGGACACCTTTGTTCATCTTGAGTAAAATCTTATAATTTTTGCGCATTTGAATATGATGTTGGTGTATGTTTGTCATATGTAGGCTTTATTACGCTGAGGTATGTTTCCTCTATTTCTACTTTGCTGAGAGCTTTTGACATAAATGGTGCTATATTTTGTCAGATGCTTTCTCTGCACTTATTGATATGATCATGTGCTTTTTCTCCTTCATTTTGTTTATGGGGTGTATTACCTTTATTGATTTGTGAACACTGTAATAACCTTGCAGCCCTAGAATAAATCCCACTTGATCGTGGTGTATGATATTTTTGATGTATTGCTGTATTCAGTTTTCTAATATTTTGTTGAAGATTTTAGCATCAATATTCATTAGAAATATTGGCCAATATTTTGTTTCATCATAGTGTCTTTATTTCATTTTGGAATTAGGATAATTTTGCCCTTGGAACATGACCTTGGGAGTTTTTCTCCTCTTGAATTTTTTGGAATAGTTTGAGAGGGAGAGGTGTTAGTTCTCGGAAAATTCACCTGTAAAGCCGTCTGGCCCAAGGCATTTATTTATTGGGAGTTTTTCGAGTACTGCTTCTATTTCACTGGTTGTAATCTGTCTGTTCAGATTCTCTCATTCTTCCGGATTCAGTTTTGGAAGATTGTATGTTTATGGGAGTTTATTCCATTTCTTCCAGATAGTCCAATTTATAGGCATAGACTAAAAACAAGCATGCTGGAACTCTGGCAAGAATGTGCATTTTCACTAGTTAGCATATGTTTACAGATTAAGATGCAATGTAGTTTGTTAGGAAACATGGTGCCCTGAATCCAGGATGTGTGCATTTCAAATTGGCTCAACTTGGAACTAGAAGTCCTTTTTATTAGGCCTGAGTCTCAGTGTCTTCAACAGTAAAGTGGGAATGCAGGCATAGGTTTTTGTTTTTGTCTTTGTTTTTAAGATCTCAGTAAGTTCTTAAACTATACTGACAGCATCATGGAGTTCTTTTTTAAATTCTTTTTATGCTCACCTGAGAACATTTTTTTTTTCATCACTTTTAGAGAGAGGGAGGGAGAGAGAGGAAGAGAGAGAAAGAGAAAGGAGGGAGAGAGAAACACCGATGTAAGAGAGATTGACAGTAATAATAATTATAATCTTGATTGACATAAAGGGAGAGATTGACATTAATACAGTCATAGATGGGGACTTAAACACCTCACTGATAACAATGGATACATCATCCAGATAAAAGATCAACAAGGAAATGATGGCCTTAAATGACACACTAGATCAGATCAATGTAATCACTACCTCCAGAGTGTTTCACCCCAAAGCAGCAGATTATACAATCTGTTCTAGTGCACATGGAGTGTTTTCTAGCATACACCACAGGTTGGGATAGAAAATAGGTCTCAATAAATTTAAGACCAAAACCATAGCAAGCATCTTCTCTGACCCTAATGTATGAAACTAGAAATCAATTACACACACAAAAAAAAAATCTGAAAACACACAGAGATGTGGTGGCTAAATAACATGTTACTAAATAATGAATGGGTTACTAATGAGATTAAGAAAGCAATCAAAAGTTACCTTGAAAGAAATGAAAATGAGCATTTCAACAACCCAGCATCTGCAGGAAATTTCCCTAAGAGGGAAATTCACAACGATACAGGCCTAACTCAGGAAGCAACTTATTTCTTTAAGGAACTGGAGAAAAACAACAAACAAAGCACAAAGTAAGTAGAAGGAAACAAATAATAAAGATGAGAGCAGAAAAAAAAAAACAAAATACAATCTAAAAAAAATACAAACAATCAATGAAACCAAGAGCTGGTTCTTTGAAAAAATAAACACGATTGACGAACTTTTAACCAGACTCCTCAGTCCGACAACCATAGGGAACTGGATTCTTCCTCCAACATGAAAAACCTTGGAAGTAGATTCTTTCCCAAAACACACTGAGTGCAGATAACAAACACTTTGATTTCAGCCCTGTAACACCCTGAGCCGACAACCCGTGCAAGTCCACCAGGACTTCTGACCTATAGAACTACGAGATAAAAATGGGTGTTTTCTTTAAGCCTCTAAGACTGTGACAATTTGATATGACAGGTACAGAAAACCAGTACAGGTGCTCTGACCTGCTGCCAGATCCCTCTATAGCTTTATGCCTAGTTCTTCAGAAAAACAGAGGGAAGTCTTGGGGGTGAACAGTCTTATGCTTTCCTTTTGGACTGTCACTCCAGGTACCTTTGTTCTCCGGGACAATCGTGGCAATTTCCCCCACAACTACTACTGACCTGAAAATATCAAAGGTAGAAGACTATTTGTTCTCATGCTTGTTTTCCTTTTTAACTTCATTTCCTTTTTCACCTCTAATGTCTTCCAAAGAACATCATTAAGAGGGACTTTGTGGGAAACCTGTTAATGAGGCTCCTTCTTCCATGAACAGAGGTTTAGGTAAGACTTTTAATTGTGAATGTCATTAAATACTTCTTAGAAGTACCATCCTGTTTATCAGAAATAGGTGACCAGAGGGAGTAAGGCTTGATATTTAACTTTGAAAACTAAAAATCGAAGCCCTGTAAGTAAAGAACCCCTCTGAAATAAGGGAGGAAAAACTCTTGTGACTCATCACACAGAGGCCTCTAAAACATAAAGAAAGAGAACGGCTGAGAGGACATTGCTGACATATTTTCAATTACAGTAAAAATGCCATTTTGTCACTTTGCTGTAGATTGCAAATCTGTAAAATAACATACTTTGTATTTTCGTCTCTTTTTCGTGCATCCATAGGCCTGGCTTTCCAGTTTTCCCAAAGTGACACAGCATTTCAGTTCTAGTTAACTCTCGGCATCATATCGGATGCAAAAACAAACATCAGACCAAAGCAAATAAAGTGCAGTATTCCAGTGGAATCTTATAAGCAGAGTTTCTTATTTACTGTACTTTATTATATTTATATTTTGTCAGATTTAGATGTTTCAGATTTCCTCAGTAAAGGTCACTCTATATGAACTCTTGTGATTAAAAACTTATGAACAGTCTGTTTATTGTTTTACAGTAAAATAAAGTACAGGTCTTGCAGTAGCTTGCTGATTTTTATAAATTAAAGTAACTTAAAGAAAAAGATAACTTCTCATCGAAGGCTATAATCTCTAATGAAACAGATGAAAATTAAAGCACAATATGCTATTACTAGCTGAAGATAATTTTTTTTTTTTTAGTTAACGAAGTGTTACTCTGGCAAAATCATCAGTAGTTCGGTTGTGGAGTAATCACTAGTCACCACATCTAAATTATGATGCATCCTAAACTCTGGGTGACAATACAGAACATAATACTTATTTCTTTACTTATTGCTCTTCAGCTTGGACAGGGTTTAAAAGAACAGCTGCACTCACTTAGGAATGTGAAGAGCTTGCTTGGGAACTTTTGCTACTCACAAATTCCTGTTTAAACACCGTGCCTTATTCCTGGGATTCAGTGACTCGCTTGTTCGATGAATCAGTGTCATTTATGTACTTCATGTGCCTCCATTTCATTTGAAGTGCGGATTAGAAATGGAAAATGCAACAACCTTTAAGGGCTTTGTAAAGAAATTAGAAATGGAAAAGGTGACAACATTTAAGGGTTCTCTAAAGAAATGTGATTTTGGTTTATGTTTGGTTTGCCATGTAAATATTGGCTATTAATGTGGCATGGTGAAGAAAATGTTAACATTTGTCTATCTGAACAGAAAGTGAAAAATTCTATTCTTATTCTATGATGTTGAGGTAAACCACTGTGGGGAGGTCACTACAGTTAAAGTCATAAACTGCTTTTAAACAAATTATGTGATTTTTCCAACAAAACTGTATGTGCTTGAATTCAGAAAAAATCTACATATAATCTTTTTTTTCTGAGATCTTGACAATTTTGTAGCTTTTTTGGCTAAACCCTCTATTTTATTTGGCTTATGCTTCCTATTTCGTCTTTCTAAAAATACCCTTCAGTTACAAGTAAGTTGAAATACCAAAGCAGTGATTTGTTATTATTTTTTAAAACTGAAATGCTGATCCAGAAAATGTCAAATAGTGAACAGAAACCAGTGTACCTTGTATACAAGGGTAGGGTGCTGCATTTCCTTTCTTTGCTATCATTTACAAAAGAAGCTAACATGTTAATTAACAATGATGCTATAATTATTTCCATCAAATGTATCATGAAATTTGGGCTAAAGAGATTTTGTAACAATTTGTGTGACACATGTGTCAGAGAATTATTCTTAAGAGTCGAGCTGACAGGATTTTTAGGATGAGTGTTTACTTTGTACAGGTTTTTGTATGACAATGGCAACCCCAGAGATGGGGGAATAAAATGGGAAAATCCTAAAGCAGGCAAAGGGCCGGGAAGTCCAACAGCTAATATGGAAAGCAGTCCTGAGCTATTGGGGAGTGAGACTTTCTGAGGGAGACAACCAGCAGGAGTAACCTAGGTTCAAGACAAAATGTAGAACCATTTGACAAAGTTATGTTAAAAGAACCCTGATTTTCAAAAGGAAACACAAAGTCACTTATCAAGGTATCAAGTCAACATTGTGTCCTTCCTAGCTAAAGATGAGATAGCTTTAATAACTAGGGCACAGGTAAGCCATCTAGCAGATGGCAAAATAGGTGAACCCGAAGAGGAAAAGGACCTATAAGGGGTTAGGAAAAAGGAAGGGGCCAACTCTAGGGTTAATGGGTCAAGGCAAGCATTTCTCAATCTTGGCAGTGTTAGTATTTTTTACTGGATCTCTCTTTGTTGTGGGGGGTGTCCTGGGCAGAGTAGGGTAGTTAGCAGTGTTCCTGACCTGTACTCCACTCAATACCTGAGCACTACCCTCCTCCCCAGTTGTAACAACCAAAAATACCTGCAGATAGTTTAAAATGTCCCCCGAGGGGCAAAATTGCCCTGGTTGAGAATCATTTATGTGGAATAGAGAAAGGGCTCGGTCTAACTATGGCACGGAAGAGTTCGGTAGGGAGCAAGAGGCAGGTGGGTGAAAAAAAAATAAGAGAGAGTGGACTGAATATGGACTTTAAAATGGCCTAGTACCTGCTCTTGAATGGATATTGACACATATTACTGACCACAGTGATTAATTATATCTTACCACAACACATGGTTTGTTAGGTAAGATACTATTCTTTACAGTATCAAGGGTAAAGATACAGTTGCCCATTTCAATTATTTGGGATGTTAAATCAGCTTTAGTTTGTAAGCATACAAGTGATAATAGAAAATGAAGTAAGCCAATTATTGTGCATAATATAAGGTGAGTTACAATAGCAGAAAAATTTGTAATACTTTATGATTGTCCACAAGAATCTTATACATTTATAGGGACAATTAAAATGTGATTTCATAAATTTTAAATACTAAGATGAGATTTATAAGATAAAACAACTGATTTGATGAGAAGATTAGCAGCAGTACAAATGATAAATTCAGAGGGGTTAAGACTGTAAAGGGCAGAGGACAGATTTTGGAGGGTTTTGGAGCCAGATGGAAGAGATTTATTGAAGAATACTGAGTGTAAAAAATGATTTTATGAGACTGCTCTTCAGGAGATCAGTTTAATCATGACTTCTATAATGAATTAGGAGTAGGGTAGGAGAGAGTACAGAAAGAAACCCGAGTATCATAATCCAGTGGCGGAAAGAAAAGACTCTCAGCTCAGTAACTGAGTGCATTACAACAAGGCAACTGGTCAAAGAGACAACCAGGAAGAAATGACGGGCCTTGGGTCAGGGAGGACATACGGTGTAGATGTTGACTCAGACTTTTAATTCAGGTGGCTACTTACTGACAGTGTCGTCAATGTAATAGAAAGTCGGGGACAGAGAGCCAGATTGCTGGAAGAAGCTGGCATCTGTGTTCGATTACTTGACTGTGAGAGAAGGCAGCATGTTTTATGGGACCGTGTTCAATACAAAGTTGTCTGATAGCATGGAGATTGGAGTAATCTCCACAAGAGCTGGAGATGTATATCTGGCAATCATTCCTCCTGTTTCTATGGGCCACACACTGTTTGAAGTGGTTTATATGCATGAGCTAATTTAATGGTGTGGGAATTGACTGGGAGCCGGGGGTGGGATGGGCAGAGGAGGGCACAGGGGGAAATGTTGGGACAACTATAAGAGAGTAATAAGGAAATCAAAAAAAGACAAAATGGCTAAGATACAGATATAAACAAGAAGAAAAGCTTTTACTTACCCTGTATGATACAAAGGTCATTGTCTTTATTTTGCATATTAGGAAACTGAGGCACAGAAATGTAGGGTTATTTCTTCAAGGTCATATTGCAAGATGAGATTGGGAGGGGAATATGGAAAGAGGAGAAGCAGAAGAATTGTCTGTGACCCCTGCAAATTCATATGTTGAAATTCTGCCCCCCAGGGCGATGGTATAAGGAGGTGGCACCACTGTGAGGACATTAGGCCCTGATGGCAAAGCCCCCTTGCCTCCTCCTGCCATCTCCTGACCAGGAAGTAGACCCTCCCAAGACACTCGGTCTCAGTGCCTCGATCTTGGACTTCCCAGACACCAGAACTCTGAGAAATACATTTCCATTGTTTAGAAGCCCCCCCCACCCAGTTAATGTTACTTTTGCTATACTAGCCTGCACTGATGAAGATATGTATTTACACACATTTAGGAATTGATGGAAGAAGGGGCTCCTGAAGAGGAGTTCATAAAGAACTGGTCCAAATGGTAGCAGATACTATGATAGCGCAGCATCACAGTTAGGCTGAGAGGATGTCCAGAAAGAGTTGAAAGGTAATGTAAAATGCCTTAGTAAGACCAGGGAAGAGTTTTTAAAAACCTGGTAGAGCCCTGGCCTGGGAGCCCAGTTGGCTAGAGCACCTAAAGTTGCCATTGGATACTTGCTCAGGGCACATGCAGGAAACAATCAATGAATGCACAGATAAGGGGAACCGCAAGTTGGTATTTCTCTTTCCCTCTCTCCCTCCTTCCCTCCCTACCTCCCTTCCTGTAAAATCAATGAAAAGAACCTGTTAGATAATACAAGGTGGTCAACTTTAAATATTTTCTCTAGTTTGAACTTTGCTCCTTTAGAATGGTCTACTATGTAGCTTTCATAGTGAGATGTTAGCAGTAATTGTAATAAGTTAATAGTAATGATTAATTTAGTCATTCTACTTAAAATAAACTTTTCCACCCTCACCCAAGGACTTCTGTAAAAAAAAAGTTTTAGTCATTCTATTATGTATTACTATTTGTGAGCACTGTACAGAGAAGTGTACAGAAAGTAAGATATAGATACAAATATAAAATAAAGTACAAATTTCTAAGCCTCTGTATCAAAATGTTGATATTATTTTGAATAGCACAAAAGGGTGGAAAAGAAAGGGTTGGGATGGGATATTTTTAAATGCGCAAATAATAGAGCATTTTAAGATGTCAAATTCGTCATCTTTTCAAGGGATTCATAATGACACTTGCATTTGCCTAGCAACTGTTTTTCTTTGGAGCCTTTCACCCGAGTCACAGAAAATTAGCAGGAGTGAAACACTGACCCCCAAGGTGTTTGTCTCACAGTGACCCGCATTTGCCGTGTGTGATGTGCACCCACAGTTTGGGCCAAAATTGTCAGGAAAAAAAAACCTTGTTCATTTTCTAATCCTGTTATTTATTTATTTATATATAGATACTTGTGTTTTTGTATGATAAAGGATTTTCAACATTTATTTTTGAACATATTATGGTACAACATGTTTTAGGTAACAAATAATTACAAAACACAAGAACGGATACAAGATATTTCAGGTTCTACCCATGCATAATGTGCATCCTTATTTTTCCCTCAAAAATTCGGGCAACAAAGTGCACATTATACACAGGAAAAGTACGTAGCTACATTGCAAACGGAAGGCATTATTTACATGTAGGTGAACTGGATTCTTTGCTTTGACTGAATAAATACAGCATCCAGCACAAAGAACGCCCCTTTTTTATTACATGAAAATCTCCCATTACAAAATCATGAGCATGTTATTCTCTAACATAGCAGTATCACACTCAAGCACACCACAGGGCATTTTAGGTAAAGTAAAGTGTTCAAATTGCTGTCCATCTCATGTGAGACAGTCACATACCCCACCAACCACACTCAATGGAGTTACTTCTGCCGGACCCTGTACTTGCGCTTATTTATCTCTCACTTTAGAGCAGATGAGTAAATCGAAGGAGCTAGAAATGGCTTCTTGGGTATGACTGGAAATAAGGGCTTCTGGCTTTTTACCCCAGGTTTGCCACCAGAACACAGGTGTTGAGAGAACCCGACTAAAGCAAAGCCCCAGTGGGAAAGGAGAAGACTCGCATCAACGTTGTGGTCACTGGACACATGGATTCCAGCAAATCCACCACTACTGGCCAACCTGATCCCAAAATGTGGTGGGATTGACAAAAGAACCATCGAAAAATTTGAGAAGGCGGCTGCTGAGACAGGGAAGGGCCCCTTCAAGTATGCCTGGGCCTTGGAAAAACTGAAAGCTGAAAGCGAGCGTGGTATCACCATTGATACCTCCCTGGGGAAACTCAAAACCAGCAGGTATTACGTGACCATCATGGATGCCCCAAGACACAGGGAATTTATCAAGAACCTGTTCAGGACACATGTCCTGTGCTGTCCTGATTGTTGCTGCTGGTGTTGGTGAGTTTGAAGCAGGTATCTCCAAGAATGCACAGACCTGTGAGCATGCCCTACTGGCTTACACACTAGGTGTGAAACCGCTGATTGGTGGTGTTCACGAAATGGATTCCACTGAGCCGCCCTACAGCCAGAAGAGATATGCAGAAATTGTTAAAGAAGTCGGCACCTACGTTAAGGAAGTTGACTACAACCCTGACACAGGAGCACTTGTGCCAATGTCTGGTTGGAATGGCACCAACATGCTGGAGCCAGGTGCTAACATGCCTTGGTTCAAGGGGTGGAAAGTTACCCGTAAAGATGGCAGTGCCAGTGGAACCATGCTGCTTGAAGCTCTGGGTTGCATCCTGCCACCAGCTCGTCCACCTGACGAGCCCCTGGGTCTGCCCCTCCGGATGTCTACAAAATTGGTGGCATTGGTCCTGTCCCTGGGGCTGAGTGGAGACTGGTATTCTCAAACCTGGCATGGTGGCCACCTTTGCTGCAGTCAGTGTTACAACTGCAGGAAAGTCTGTGGAAATGCACCGTGAAGCTTTGAGCGAAGTTCTTCCTGGGACGACGTGGGCTTCAATGTCAAGAACATGTCTGTCAAAGGTGTTCATCGTGGCAACGTGGCTGGTGAGAGCAAAAGTGACCCACCAATGGAAGCAGCTGGCTTCACAGCTCTGGTGATTATTCTCAACCATCCAGGCCAGATCAGTGCTGGATATGCACCTGTTCCATATTGTCACACAGCTCATACTGCGTGCAAATTTGCTGAGCTGAAGGAGAAGATTGATCATCACTCTGGGGAAAAGCTGGAAGATGGTCCAAAGTTTGTGCAACCTGATGATGCCGCCATCGTCGATGTGGTTCCTGGTGAGCCCACGTGTTGAGAGCTTCTCTGACTATCCTCCTCTGGGCCACTTTGCTGTCCGTGACATGAGACAGATAGTTGCTGTTGATGTCATTGAAGCAGTGGACAAGAAGGCAGCTTGAGCTAGCGAAGTCACCAAGTCTGCCCAGAAAGCTCCGAAGGCGAAATGAGTATTTGCCCCAACACCTGCCACCCCGTCTTACTGAGTGGTGGGACAATGGTCTCACAACTGTTTGCCTCAATTGGCCACTTAAGTTTAATAGTGAAGGACTGGTTACTGGTTATAATGCATCGTAAAACCTTCGGAAGGAAAGGAAAACGTTTTGTGGACCATTTGGTTTTTTTGTGTGTGTGCCAGTTTTTAAGATATTAGTTTTTAAAATCAGTACTTTTTAATGGAAAGAAGTTGATCAAAATCGGTCACAGAATTTCAAGACCCATTAAAACAAAGTTTAATAAGAAAAAAAAAAGAAAGAAAGAAAGAAGGGCTTCTGGAATTTATTGTGGAAGAAGCTAGAATCTTCCAATGCTGAAAATTTTCCTTGACAATTTTCCAGATTTCACTAAAGTAGTAATTCAGTAGCGTGAACGCAAAAGACCTGAAGGAGTAGTGCAGAGTTCAAAGACACTGAAATTAGTTTTAAGAAATTATTTACTCACTGTGAAAGAGGGAAGTATGCCGAGTGAGCGTTCTGAACAGGAAGGAAGGGAGGGAGGGAGGGAGGGAAGGAAAGGGAAGGAAATAAAGAAACACCTTTCCTGGCCTATTTCTTTAAGACTACTTCCAGTGGGTAACATGGCAAGTCATTTACAATATCCTGGAGAAGTACTTGTAACAAGTACTTCTCACACTTTCATGTGCACACAAATCATCTGGGTGGGGAGAGAAACGTAGAAGAAAATGATTTTTTAATAAAACAGGTTAACCAGATTCTTCACAGTGAATTCACAAGTCTATGTGCCATTATACACTTTTATTCAAATCTCGCTCCAGACAGGTCAAACCAAAAATGGATTTGTTTTCAGCACCCACTATTGTGAATTTTGTATGTAACTGCCCCTACTCACTGATACTAACAGGAAATTGACTGTACACGCTTGGTGTACACTAATTTTTTTTTGATGGAAGCCTTTTACTGGTAAGTTCTAATTTGCCATTTTGGAGCAGGTAGTCCACGTACAGGTGTGACCTGTGTGATTTCGTAAACAAATGCCGTTTTTGCTCACTGTAGCTTAAGTGTCATAAACACACTGTAAAGGAGAGTTCTGGCTACATTTTCTTCCCATTCTCCAGAACTGACCTCTGCGTGCCTGTGGATCATGAAAGGTATACTGTGTGGCAGATTTTCAAAATATCTTTATAATTCCTATAATTCATAAATCGCCCCGTTATCTCCCCAAAAAGCAAAGTTTAATTTTGTTTGGGAACATGTTTAATCATTTATCATTTGTTCTTCAAATATATGTGGCGGCTATAACTCTGTAGTAAATATTGTTTATGGCTTTAAAAGACACATCCCTTCTAGGATATTCAGTCTTAAAAAATAATTCTGAGTTGCCCTGGCTGGTGTGGCTCAGTGGATTGAGCACGGGCTGCGAACCAAAGGGTCACTGGTTCGATTCCCAGTCAGGGCACAGGCCTGGATTGCAGGCCAGTTCCCCAGTTGGGGGCCACGTGAGAGAGGCAACCACACATGGATGTTTCTCTCCCTCTCTTTCTCCTTCCCTTTCCCTCTCTAAAAGTAAATAAATAAAATATTTTAAAAAATAATTCTGAGGGAGAGACAGAGAAAGAGCAAGAGCAATGGGGGAACGGGAGATAGAATGGCGTGTAGTTGGGTACATAGTGACAGTAAATAATTCAAGAAATTCCTTATTTTACATAGCTTTATTTTTCCTGTAATCCTTTTCCCCTTAATGGTTGGGGCAAGAGGGAATCGTTCAAAAAAAAGGTAGGAGTAGGACAGGGAGGAAGGATAAAGGCCCAAGTGGACATTGTGAGTTGTGCCCAGTTTGTGCGGATCCTTGTTCCATGCTTCTCCCCTTGCACAGTGTTCGATGGTGGGAGAGAGACTGCAGGAAATAAAACTCTTCCCTTCTGTTAGCTGGCTTACCCATTGTAAAAATCCTGTATTGTATTACTATGTATTGCATCTGCATTCTCATATCACAAAGTCTGAATTCCCTGACAGCACCCACTCTTTCCATTGATTTTCTAGTCATTGGTGACCTTGTTCATGGGTGTTGTCCCCAACTGTGCCGGCTAACCTGACTGGTTTGGGTTAGACCATGTTCGGGGGAACATTTCCAGAAGGTAGTGGTAGATCTTTAAGGCCCCTTTCCATTCCAAAAGGGTAAAATTCCATCTAGTATTGTTTTTTTTTTTTTTTTTTGAATTTATGTTCCTTCATCAAGAACAGTCTGGAGGCCACTTAATACATTGGTATTTTTTTTTTCTGTGAATGCCTTAACTTCTGAGATCATGGAGAATGAAAACGGTGTAACAAAGAAATTACAGTAGTACCTCGTGATTCTTTGGCTTCAGAACTCACCGAACCCAGCACTCGTCGCATTTTGACAACAACAAAAAAAGTTTCGGCACTTGGCGCTTGCTCAGGACTCATCGCACTTGCTGGCGTTGTGTGAGTCACGATACTACCCTGTAAGAGAAAATCCATCATTGTTTGGTGTTCATTGGTTTCAGCACTCCTCACGAGTTCCAGATCGAATTAACAAGTATTGAGGTACTGCTGTATATGAATTAAAGGATTTTTCGGAATGTATTTTTGGAACTGCTTGTGTCTCTTAACCCAGGGTTAAGAAACTTTTTGAGCCTATGACTTTTCATTAAGAAGATGAGAGATGTTGTATATTTCCGGGAAATACTCTAAGTCACTGTTAAAAATAAAACATGTGACTGTGATATCTTTTTTAGTTTCATATTTTACCAGAGTAATATTTTAGTGCACTCGGTTCAGTCTTGCTAGAGCTAAAAATACATGCTTAGTAAATGTGATGCTTCCTGAGGTTATGGCATGACTAACTGCTTGGTACGCATGAACATTCATTAAAACATTAATTCCTGTGAGAAGCTCTAGAACCCGAATCTTCGGTCCCTTTGTTTTTTCCTATTGTCTCCTTCGCTCAGGAGGTTAAGGTAAGCCGTTCTTTACTTGTTTAGTAATTCGCAGAAATGTTGCATTTACTGCGATTCTACACAATGCCTGGAGAGGAAAGAAAACTCTCCAGGCTGACCTCTGCACCCGAAGTCCATGAAAACAGCTTTATGAATCTTAGCTCATAGCCCATATTGAAGCCAGTGCGCATCCCCATCACCCAAGCCAGCACTTCTTTGTACCTGAGCTGCGTAGTGTAATATGTCATTTCTCGTGGCAGTTGAATCACAGTATGTCAACATCGGAAAATCTCCTCTTAAAAACTGCAGTCTATTATCCAATTAGCCCTGCTTCGTAGTGAACAGTCTTCAAAGACTCTGCCTACATGATGATCATTTTGTGCTCACGCATGACATCATATCAATATTTTCGAAGGGATTTCTATGATATGCTATGATGTTTAGAAACAGGTGTCTCCTCGTTACTCAAATCTGAGTAATAAGCTAAGTCTAATGCTCATGTGTTAATCTTGCATGTCTAGCCAACAACGGAAAAAGCCACCAGTTATTAATTTCATCCAGCTGGCTGGAAAAGTATGAAATAATCATGCTGCATTTTGTGACTGGTTCGTGGCTTCACAGAATCATGTGCCCAGAACTATCAAGCACTCACATGTCATACCCTGTTTCAGCATGCTGATTTCACAGATGCAAAAACTGAGTCCCGGAAAATGACATCTCCTCATGAGTGCTGCAGCGATGATGAAAACCGTGCTTTCGACTTATCTGGAACCTTTCAACACGAAGCTAAGTGGTTGCCATCACATCTTGCAGAGTTATACCTGGTCAGCGCACAGGGTGTACCTGCAATATAAAAATTCACTGAACACTCATTCTGCTGATTACAGCTGTGGCGGTTACCTTGCACCCTGTGGGGGCTGAAAGTGGGCACAGTTGTAAACATCATCAGATTTACAATGTAAAGTGAAACTGGAAGGTGATATTGCTAATGGTATCATTTTCAATTATGGGGCCTCAGATCAAAGAGAGGTCACCTTCCTGTGTGAGTGCTGTGAATACAATGGCTTCACAAATGTGAGTGCAGAGTTAAACCATAAATAGTTCCCTGGGAGAAAGCGATCTTCTCCATTCATGGCCTCACTCAAATCTTAACAGTTAAGGCGCTACTAGTGCTAGCTATGCCAACGGTAGTCAGTGCTTGGATGTCTGTTTTGACATTATATGAGTCAGTGTATGTTTGTGAGTTGCAACAGTGTTGATGGTGGTCGGTTCTATGCCAGTGTCAGCTAATAATGGTTTTCAGGTGATTACACAGATGTCAATTCTGGTCCTACCGTTTACTTCCTGTGTTCTTTTGCCCTCAACTATTCTCTGAGTCTCAGCTTGGTGACCTATAAAATGGGAACATCAATGGCACATACCAGAGTTATTTGGAAGGATATGAGTCCATATGCATAAAGCCCTGTGTTACATGTTACCATTAGTTTATGCTTAGTGTTTTTGATGTTATTAATGTATTAATATATCCCTTCACCCTAAAATGTCATTTGCACTCCTGGGAGGTTCTGTGTACGATGAGGATACAGTGTACTGGGGGGAGCAGGCAAGTGAACAGGTGTTCTGTGGAGGCACTGATGGTGTGCCGTGGGGAATACAGTGCGTTTAGGAAGCACCCTGAGAAGCGTGTGTACGGCATGGGGGGAGGTTTCACATGCAGAGTGGGTGAGAGACCATGGCTGAGAGAAGACTTTCGGAATGAAATTTCATTTAGGCTGAAAAAGAAAACATGGACAGGAGTTAGGCTGGACTGAGAGGGATGGAAGGAAGGGAAAATTCATGAGCAAGTGAGCAGAATCTGGAGAAAACAGTAACATACAAAGGGCTGGAAAAAATCTCAGAATGGCTGGGACACAAGATAAGGTTGAAGGTGAATGACGAGAAAATAGGATCAACTTAGGAAAGGCTGCCAGTGGGAGGCCACTTTGAATACCATTGCAGCCATGAAGGTGGGAGATGGGAAGAGAAATAACACTGAATAGAAGCATGTTTCAGACATGATTGGGCGAATGAATCAAAGGAAGTAGATAGTGAAACGGATATGAGGGCTTTTCCAACTTTGGAAAGTTGGTGACTTCATTACGATCCACTTGACAAAAGAGAACGCAATTTGGAGAAATGGGCACCATTATTTTAGGGTTACCCACCCTTTGGGATATCTAAGTGGAGGTGTGAGTGGCTCTGGAGTCAAGAAGAGAGATTAGGGCCGGGG